>CAOGCB011178910.1:0-10198 GCA_948266635.1 Cnidoscolus chayamansa | reverse complement strand
TTCTAGACTTGCTAATTGAGTGCAACCTAATTAGCATAAGAAAACTCATGTTGGTAAAGAAACCCATAATTCACTACAAGAACTACTTTATATAAATAAATATTTTGTGCCCTTTCATGAGAAATGTTTCTTGGCCATAAGGCGAAGAGCATTTTTCTTGTGCATGGTAAGACCTGGTCGCACATCCATGTCTAAGTCTTCCTTCTTCATTCCAGCAGGCATTTCCCAATCAAATTTGTAAAGTAGATTGGCTAGAGATAACTCCACATTTGCCATACCCATACACATCCCTGGGCACATTCTTCTACCAGCTCCAAATGGTGTTAACTCAAAATCTTGCCCTTTCATGTCAATGGAGTTATTGATAAATCTCTCAGGATTAAACTCTTCTGGATTTTCCCAGATTTCAGGGTCTCTTCCAATTGCCCATGTATTCACATACACTACGGTTTTAGCTGGTATGTCATATCCATTTAAAACACAGTCTTTAGATGATTTCCTTAATAAGAGAGCTATAGGTTGTAATCTCATTGTTTCTTTGATCACAGCTTTGAGATAAGGTAGTTGTTCAATATCTTCTTCTTCTACAAAACATTTCTCACCAACAAGTTTTCTAACTTCTTCTTGAGCTTTTTTCATTGTCATGGGATTCTTCATCAACAAGGTCATGGCCCAAACAATAGCTGCTGCGCTGGTGTCTGTTCCAGCCACAAATATATCCTACATAGAGCATAAATAAATTATTATTAGTGCATGACATCACATCAAGAATTAGAAACTAAAATTTAGATATATACCATAAGCACAGCTTTGATGTGATCCAAGGTGAGATCAACTTTGGAAAAACTATTCTTCCATAGTTGAAGTAAGATATCAAGAATATCCTCTTCTCCAGGCTTTGGTCTATTAGGATCAAGGTGTTCTTGGATTATCTGTTCATAGAAAATGTCAAATTCCTTGAAGTTTTTCTCCAAACGATGGACTAATCCTGTGAACCTATCAATGAAACCCAAGAACGGATAGTAATCTGAAACAAAAAAACACATAAACAAGGCCTGAGTTTCTTTCAGCAACTCTTCAAATCTACTCCTTTCAACATCATGTTCTTCATACCTCTTCCCAAAAGCAAACCTGCAAATTAAAGTACTTGCAAGCGACATCATGGCTTCAGACAAGTTTACAGGTTTGGAGACAACAGCTGATTCGGATATCTTTTCAAGCAAATGGGAAACCTCAGACATTCTAATAGGACGTAAACTTTGCACTCTATTAGAGTTGAAGAGATAAACAGTGCAAATTTTCTTTATCTCTTTCCAATAAGCATCGTAAGGTGAAAACGCTATGTCCAAACCATTATAGGACAACTTTTGCTGGCCAACTACGGGAGGTCTGCTACAGAATATAAGATCATGGGTTTTCATAATTTCTTTAGCCATTTCAGCAGAGGAAACTACTAAGACAGGGACAGGACCCAGACGCAAGGACATTAAAGGACCATATTTTTGAGAAAGCTTCCATAAGTAGGTATGAGGGTTTAAGCTATCAAATTGATGAAAGTTGCCTATGAATGGAAGACCTGGAGGACCAGGTGGGAGATGGAGATTTCTTCTAGTTGTGTGTTTTCGGAGAAGAAATGAAAGAAAGAGAGGAAGAACTAGTAGAAGAAAGATGAACAAAGCCATTAATGTGTGATTCACTTACGATTTGAGATAAAAATACATGGGAGACCATTAGTGTTATATATACACAGCTGACGAAACACATATGTTGTCTTAATTTTCAGTTATTTTTTAGTCACGTTTAACACAAATAGATTGATAAAAAGAAAAAATAGTATGAAAGTGAATGTCTTGATGAATATGAAGACTAACAACATATACATTGTGGAAAAAAAATCAGTATGAAAGTGAACATTTTGGAGTAAATGTTGAATATTAATGTTTTGATCCACAATTTTCTAAAGCTTTAAATGATGATGACATACATGATGACAAACAACCTCGATGTACTGGGATATTGCTTTTTATTTATTATTATTATGAAGTAGATTGGCTAGAGATAACTCCACATTTGCAAGATCCATATACATCCCAGGACACATTCTTCTCCCACCTCCAAATGGTGTTTAACTTAAAATCTTGCACTTTTAAGTCAGTAGGATAGTAATCTGAAACAAAAAAGAAACATAAAGGACGCCTCAGCTTCTTTCAGTATAACTCTTGGAATCTACTCTTCTCAATGCAAGCTTCCTCGTACCTCTTCCCAAAAGCAACCTTGCAAATTATTATATTTGTAAGCCGCATCATGGCTTCAAAAAATGTTAGCAAAGTGAGACAGCATCTTATTTATATCTCTTCGAATTATGGCGTTTGAGCTTACTATGCTATAAAAAAATTAAAGCTTAAGCTTTTGGCATTGTGTTAAGTGCTTAATCTTACGATTGTTATTAGAACCATCGTCATGGGTTCGAATTCTAGCAGGTGTTGTGAGGAGAATTATTATCACGGCGCTTAACTTGTTACATTATAAGGTATTGAAGTTGTTCTCGTGAAATCGATCCATGAATGAATCTTCCAACGGATCATATTATAATTATTATTGTTGTGGCTAGAGCTCATATTAAATAATAATAATAATAATAATAATAATAATAATTTTATTAGAAGTTAGAATAGGGGCCATTAGGAAACAAAATATTTTAGTTATGATTAATTAAGATTTATTTATTTTTATTTTTTGTCTTTCTTTCCTCATTTTATTATGAGATATTTTTAAATAGATCTTGTATGTATAATAAGTATAGATAAAAGCAACTTTATTTATATAAATATTTCATGAGACATGTTTTTTGGCCACAAGGCGAAGAGCATTTTTCTTGTGCATGGTAAGACCTGGTCTCATATCCATGTCCAAGTCTTCCTTCTTCATTCCAACAGGCATTTCCCAATCAAATTTGTAAAGTAGATTGGCTAGAGATAACTCCACATTTGCAAGACCCATATACATCCCTGGGCACATTCTTCTACCAGCTCCAAATGGTGTCAACTCAAAATCTTGCCCTTTCATGTCAATCGAGTTATTGATAAATCTCTCAGGATTAAACTCTTCTGGATTTTCCCAGACTTTAGGGTCTCTTCCAATTGCCCATACATTCACATACACTACGGTTTTAGCCGGTATGTCATATCCATCTAAAATACAGTTTTCAGATGATTCCCTTGGCACTAATAAGGGAAGTATAGGTTGTAATCTCATTGTTTCTTTGATCACAGCTTTGAGAAAAGGTAGTTGTTCAATGTCTTCTTCTTCTACAAAACATTTCTCACCAACAAGTTTTCTAACTTCTTCTTGAGCTTTTTCCATTGTCATGGGATTCTTCATTAACAAGGTCATGGCCCAAACTACTGCTGCTGCGCTGGTGTCTGTTCCACCCACAAATACATTCTATATAGAGCATAAAGAAATTATTATTAGTGCATGGCATCATATAAAGAATTAGAAACTAAAATTGTAGATATATAAATGCAATATTTACCATAAGCACAGCTTTGATGTGATCAAAGGTGAGATCAATTTTAAGAGAACGATTCTTCCATAGTCGAAGTAATATATCAAGAATATCCTCTTCTCTAGGCTTTGATCTATTAGGATCAAGGTGTTCTTGGATTATCTGTTCATAGAAAATGTCAAGTTCCTTGAAGTTTTTTTCCAGGCGATGGACTAATCCTGTGAACCTATCAATGAAACCTAAGAAAGGATAGTAATCTGAAACAAAAAAACATATAAATAAGGCCTGAGTTTCTTTCAGCAGCTCTTCAAATCTACTCCTTTCAACACCATCTTCCTCGTACCTCTTCCCAAAAGCAACTCTGCAAATTATAGTACTTGTAAGCGACATCATGGCTTCAGACAAATTTACAGATTTGGAAGCAACAGCTGATTTGGATATCTTTTCAAGCATATGGGAAACCTCAGACACTCTAATAGAACGGAAACTTTGCACTCTATTAGAGTTGAAGAGATAAACCGTACAAGTCTTCTTTATCTCTCTCCAATAAGCATTATAAGGTGAAAACGCTATGTCCCAACCATTGTAGGACAACTTTTGCTGTCCAACTAAGGAAGGTCTGCTACAGAATATAAGATCATGGGTTTTCATGATTTCTTTAGCCATTTCGGCAGAGGAAACTACTAGGACAGGGACAAGACCCAAACGCAAGGACATTAATGGACCATATTTTTGAGAAAGCTTCCATAAGTAGGTATGAGGGTTTAAGCTATCAAATTGATGTAAGTTGCCTATGAATGGAAGCCCTGGAGGACCAGGTGGCAGATGGAGATTTCTTTTAGCTCTGAGTTTTCGAAGAAGAAATGAAAGAAAGAGAGGAAGAGCTAGCAGAAGAAGGATGAACAAAGTCATTGATGTGTGTTTCACTTGCTATTTGAGATAAAAACATATGGAAACCATTGGTGTTATATATACACATATTCATATTCATAATTTTTATTTTTATTTCTTAAATTTTAAATTGAAATTATTTATTATTTGTTAATATATATATATATATAAAGAGAAGAAAAGTCTAGTGCTCACGGACTGAATGACGATGCCAATTAATGTTTTGATCCACAATTTTCTGAAGCTTTAAAAGATGATGAGATACCTGATGACAAAAAACCATGTACTGGGAGATTGCTTTTTAACTTACACGTAGCATGGAATCGATCCAAAGAAGAAAATTAATATGAAATGAAATCTGCATTATCTCTTGTGTCTTTACCCACTTATGTGGTGATTGACTCTCAACACTATTCAGTGTTGAAAGAGCACTATGCCCCCACCCTTCTTTGACATCTCAATCTCCTTCTCTAAGGCTACTAGTCTTAACAAGGCAGTTGTGCTTCTTCGTTGTTGGGTTCTCTTCTCAATACTTTGCAATGTTCTCATAGCAAGAGAATTGACCACTGAGCAACTTTTTTCTTTGCATTTAGGGTTTTTTCTTATAGTTTGAGCTTATGGGTTCAATTTTCATACCTAGATTGTTGGGTATTGAATAGTCTTTATTTTCTGAACTCATGTCTAATATTTAACTTTCGATAAAATAAAAATAAAAAACTCATTTTATCCCAAAATTTATTAAAAAAATATTTTTAATTTAATTGAATTTTTATGATGTATCAAATTAATTTTTAAAAAATATTATTATTTTTTATTTTTTTAAGTAATAAATACGTCGGCATAATAGATTTATATTTCGTTAGAGAATTAAACGGATTTTGATTGAAAAAAAAATTATAATATATTTTAAAATCGAGATTGAAATACAGATATGAAATTATTTATAAGTTGGGGTCCACCAGAAATGATATTACCAACTTGATCGAGCGGTTCACTTCACGACCCCATGCAACCAGACCACATTGGACCCATTTCATCGTACAAATATGTCCTTAATCCATATCACAAAACAAGAGACATGGTCATGATGTTGTGTAGTAGGCCCATCACATGCATGCCTTCGAATCAAGCCCATTTCCCTTCATCCACATGCTCTTCCTCCATTTGTGATTATCAACTTTCTTGATAATCAATCGACTGAACCCATGTGATGTGGGGGCTCCACCAGAACACACCTCTAGAGAAGGAAGAGTGCGGCGTGTGAGCCGTCACATGCCAGCCATGCCAACACATCTCTTTGCTTTTTTAAAATCTCCTTTAAATCATACTTATTAATAAAAATATATTCTTAAAATTTCAAAAATTAAATTAAATTAAATTAATTCAAGAAATAATTGATTAATCCTTGATTAAGCCCGCCTGATCCGTTTTAGTTAATTAAAGCATCATATCTTGCAGGTCCCACATTCAAGGCATCCAACTTCAAAGATCGTAGGCCACCCACAACGTGCCTATACGTGTCATTTAGCTTCTCATCCACGTGGAGTTGGTCACCCATTTTATTACCTTGGTTTAATCACCGCAGTAAATTATTCCCGCCGTCAAGATAAAGAATATACTCCGACATGTACACAATCTTCATCAGTTCAGTTCGCTCCCTTGCTCAGACACCGTTTGGTATCTTCACGTCGGGGCCCACCTTAGCTGTATTTTATTCAAATTAATTTTTTTCTTTTCACAATGTGATTTATTTATTTTTTATTGTAAAAAATAAAGAAAATCTCAATACTTTTTGATGAATTAGGTGAAAAGGATCCTTTTATTTAAGAATAATTATTATTTAGGAAATTAATTATTTAAAATTTGTATTTTTTTAAAAAACGTATTAAATCATTTAATTTTTATAATTTTAAAATTATAATTATTTAGTTTTTATAATTATAAAAATTCTAAATAACAATATTATATTTTTATGCTTCTTTAGCTTTGTGCTTGCTTGGTCCAGAAAAAGGGGAAAAGACAAAATAGAAAAAGGGCCATGTCCTTAGCTGTTTTGTAACAATTAAGCACATGTCGATGGTTTGGTGAAGCAGTGACCAGTAACCCATAAATGGTAATTTTGGCTCTCTCTAATGATTTTGTGGCCTAAATATCAATAGAGCTGTATTTCCATATTTCAATAACTCTTTAAAAACATACTTTATTTATAATTTAAAATAATAAATTTAATATTAAATAATTTTAATTAAATAAATATAATTTAATTTATTTAAATAGATTCGACTCCATTTAAATCTCGAATAAGGCACAGCAGATAAGATAAAAACAACCGTTAATTTGGTATTAACCAACTGTAATCGCTGGACTATAGTTTAGTAAAAGATTTTTCTTTTTTAGGAAAAGGAGGAGCGAGGATGTGGCAGCCTTTTGAAGCCTTTCTCCAACGAACAGCGAGGGGACAATGAAGGCAACGGACGGACGGACCTGATGTATGTCGGACTCCAATATCACACTTAACTTACATTTAATCAAAGTTTTGAATTCCGTATTCTCTCTGTTACAATTTCCAACGATACGCTACAATATAGGGGCGTTGTTTTGTTTGGGACACCAAGAGGAGAAGAAGATAGAGAGAGTGAAGCTTGCTGGAGTGAGAGAAATAGATAAGGAGGAAGAAAAAAAAAATGGGAACATCTTCTTCTTGTTTCAAAATAGTCACATGCGGTGGCCATTCAGCTGACAAAGATGATGTTCAAGCTCTTGAGGTATCTGATTTTTCAGTGATGCGAGTTTTCTTCGAATTTTCCTCGATTTTTATTTGAGTTCTCATTGCTCTTCTCGGATTTGCATTTGGAGATTTTGTGAGCTAGAATGATTAGTTTGAGTTGTTTTGTTTAGCTGTGGATTTGAATTTGTTAGTTACTGTTATTGTTAGTGATGCTTTGCTTGGAGACTCGGAAATGCTGGACACGGAAAGTTGTTTGAGATCTGACGAATTTAACGTTAGCTATATCATTTAATGTAATGGTTTAGCTTTTTCGAAAGCTTGATATTATTGATGTTCGTTTGATGTTGATTGCTGGCCAAGTTTGTATTTGATGATTTATCATCATAGCTGCCGTAATATGCCCATTCTAGATTGTTCACTTAATGTGTGATTGGACGCTTTAGGATCTGATTATAAATAGTTGTTGATTAGCGGATAAAATCAATGTAGAAGTCACGAGCATGCCTCTCCTTTTTTCTTTTTTCTTTTTTTTTTGGAAGAATTGGATCTATCTTATGCTTCCAATCCTTTTGGTTTTTATCCAGTGAAATTGTTCCCGTCAATCTGAGTTAAAAGAAGTAATCTAGCATGGATTTTAGATAACCATGCACAATGCAGGATCACATTATGATTTTAGCAGATGCAAGTTTCAAGTATCATATGGGCAAAGATCTGTGGATGACTGACGCTGTTGCACAAGCCTTTGTGCTGTGTGATTCTTAGGATCTTTAAGGAAAATTTGTAGATTATAGTTGAGATTTTCGTTCAATTTTTGTCGGGTTTAATATTAGTGGCTGTGTCATTATCATCTCCATTATGTAAGAATGGAGATCATCTAGACAAATAATTAGAGGTCAAAGTGCTGCTGGTGATGATATTCAGCCAGGAAGATCTATGTTTCCATTTATCTACATGCAGCGGTGTTGCTTAACAGTGTAAGCTCTGTCCAGTTTGAATCACATAGGGAATGGTGTTATGTGTTAACCGCTGTGTCTATTAATAGAATTTGCCACCATTTAGAATTCAGAATCTGCTCAAGTGTACCTCCTTTGTTCAGATGCAACTTTTTTTTCTTTTTTTATTTTTTGGGCCACATTGTAACATTCTGTGTTCTTATGGAAAATGTACAACCATAGAAAAACAAAAATGAAAATGTCCTTTTTTGGGAACTGTGCTTTTCAATGTGAACCATGCTATCTTCAATGCAACTTATGTAAGGTTTGGGAAAGCCCTTAAAAAACTAATGTCATGCAAAAGGAGGTCTTATTTTACCTGGCACAGGCTATGAGTGTTGAAACTGATATAGTTGGGGTGGAATGGAAGTGATTAAAAATTTTGCTTTCTTTTTTCTCATTTGGATATTTATTGAAATTTATTTCAGAACAAGAACTCAGGTAACAGATATGGATGGAGTTTCCGGAAGAGATCTGCCCGTCATCGAGTTCTAAGCAACACTGTCATCACGGAAGCTCCTTATTCTGCAAATAAGGAGAGCTCAGAACCTGCCACTCTTAGCTTCCAAGCACCAGATACTTCCAAAGTTCCGGAGAAAATCTCTAAAATGCGATGCACTGATGAGAAACCACAATTTTCAACTCTTTCAGACTCAAAAGTATCTGAGACTATTGTTGTCACCAAGGATGAAAGTGAAGTTCATGCCCAACTTGAAGAGGCTGCTGTTATTGTCATACAGGCTGCTGTCCGTGGGTTTCTGGTATTTTCTTTTTTCCTTTTCTGAAATGTTTCTTAGCTAGTTATCGGAACAGTCTAAATATACTTTTGAAATTATTTTTCAGGCCAAAAGAGAACTTGTCAAGCTGAAGAATTTAGTTAAGCTGCAGGCTGCTGTACGTGGGCACTTGGTCCGGCGGCATGCTGTTGGAACCCTAAGATGTGTACAAGCAATTATTAAAATGCAAGCACTTGTCCGTGCTCATTTGTTGCAAAAAGGGTCATCTACAGAAAAGAAGATAGAAGGGAAGCATGATAAGCCTATTTCAAGTA
This sequence comes from Cnidoscolus chayamansa, assembly GCA_948266635.1. Taxonomy (NCBI): domain Eukaryota; kingdom Viridiplantae; phylum Streptophyta; class Magnoliopsida; order Malpighiales; family Euphorbiaceae; genus Cnidoscolus; species Cnidoscolus chayamansa. The sequence goes on along the minus strand of CAOGCB011178910.1, from coordinate 1,028 downwards.
ATTCGGTAATGAGTCGATCTAAAAAAGTTTGTCTTGACAAAATAGTGCTGGCAACATAAATCTTGTTCTGCTTGAATATTTTATCTCATACTGGCTCGATGTTCGGCTGTGTGCTGGCCGATCTCTTGTTGCCTTCCTTGACCAGAATGTATTAGCAAGCTACTTAAAAACTATCTTTGATGTCCCCAAATGTGTATGAGTCAAAAAAATTGCTTTATCTCTTAAGTCACAGTGGATTGAGGTGAGGCATGAAGCACTCCAGGATTAGCAGTGCAAATCTCAAGGTGGGAACCACAAGCGTTATGTGTCCACTATATGCAAAATAAGAATCTGACCTCTGGAGTCCAATAAGCATGTGCGAGTGCTGAGGAATTTGACCAATACAAAAAAGAGAAGAATTTGTGAAGTCAGTTGCTATTGCTACTTGTGTTATTTAACTGTTTCAACAACATGTAAAAAGTAATGGTCCTTGTTTCAGATCATGCCTTCTGAACAATATCACGTAAAATAAAAGTAAATAAAGAAAAATATGTCTGAAAAGATGTGGATATCCACAAGATTATAACCTGCTGGGACCATTGCTATTTCACTGATGGAGTTGTGCTTTAATACAGAGGCATATTTGTAATTAAATGTCAGCTTAGTGCCTTGAGTTTCTGTTCACATTCATTGACTGCTAGAACAGCCAGATTTGGAACATAAACTCCCTCCTCTCTTCCCTGCTCCCATGTTGTGGACTTCTTTTTTTTTTTTCGTTTTCTTTGCTGAAGGCCGACCCCAACTGGTTTGGGACTAAGGCTTGTTGTTGTTGTTGTTGTTGTTTTCTTTGCTGAAGAAAAAGGGGCAATTCTTGTGGATATTTGGTAAAAAAATGTGTGCCCTTTCTGGACCACAGTGTAGTCTTCAACTCACAGAAGGTTTTGACCGATTATTTGCTTGTTTTCCAGGGGAAGGAACACTCAATCACTAAACCAGATGTAGCACACACTTCCATTGAGAAGTTGCTTAGCAATAGGTATGCTCGTCAG
>CAOGCB011178833.1:0-12949 GCA_948266635.1 Cnidoscolus chayamansa | reverse complement strand
TAGATTAATTAGCCCAATGAATGAAAGCTTAGTCTTCGAATCATGAGTTGGATCCCGAGACCATGTCATGCAGTTAACTAACCCTTTTAAATGTAATGAAATGCAGGATAAATGTGAGATGCTTTTAGCAAATTTTATTTTTGATGCTTTTGGAAAACTTGAATTGATTTAGAAAGTAGAGATGATGATGTGACTTGTTATTTGAGGTTTATTCCCAAATATGCCTACGTACCCTTAGGGGATCAAAGTCAACGTAGTTCGGGCTTGCCTTTTTAAAAAGGCTTGGATTCTTGGGCCATATGGGACAAATTGGGTTTTGGGCTTACTCTTGCCAAAAGAAGTTTTGGGCTTCTTATTGACAAAATTCATTTTGAGCTTTTTGGGCCAAATCAAGTTTATGGGCCTTATGGGCCAAATTATGGTTTTGGGCTTTTTCTTGCCAAAATTGATTTCTTTGGGCCTTATGGGCCAAAATGGATTTTGTGGGCCTTATGGGCGAAATTTGGTCTTTTGTTTTGGGCTTTTTCTTGCCAAATCATGGATTTTGGGCCTTATGGCCAAATTAGGTTTGTGGGCCTTATGGGCCAAATCTGGTCTTTGTGAGCCTTATGGGCCAAAATGATTTTGTGGGCCTTATGGGCCAAAAGGGTTTATATGGGCCTTATGGGACTTAAAATGGATTCATTCCTTATGGGTTATGAACTTAAATTTGCTCAACTATATGGAATGCATGTATCATATTCCACTCATAATATGCATCAATGCTTGAATTGAAATAGATAGGATTTAAGAAATGTGTACCTGGTGCATAAGTTTTCCACTATGGAGCTTCAGCTTGCTTGATCTCAAATTAAAGCTTAATTTAAGGTGATCAAAACTCAAACAAGAATGCTATGTATGAATGCAGAAAAGCAGTAAAGAATCGCAAGAAGCGAGCAGGGAGAGTGATCGCCGAAAACTCAAGGCAGGTGTATTGAAAACTATGTTGAAAACTGCCTTTTATAGGTGAAAATTGGGAAGAGTGCGGTTATGACCGCCGTGGGCCGTGGTCATGGCCACGGCAAGGGCCTGCGGTCATGGCCGTGGCTATACCCGCGGTCGTGACCACGGCGTGGCCTGCGGCTGTGGCCGCTGCGTGGCCTGCGGATGTGGCCGCGGCGTGGCCTGCGGCTGTGACCACGGCGAACCACAGACATGGCCGCGGTGAGGGCCACGGCCACAACCGCAGTGAGCTGCGGTCGTGACCTCGGTGAGCTGCGGTTGCGGTTGCAGAATCTGTCTTTTTGTTCGGTTTTCATTCCAAGGCTTTTTCAGGAGTTTTAGACCTCCAAAAATTATTCCGAGAGTACCTTTGGGTTCCTCACGACGTTCTAGCGAGAGCGGTCCGAACCGCCGGCGGCCAGCCGCCGGCTAAGGCAGTTACCATATTGATATATTTCCAGAATGACTTTATGTCGGGTGCCGAGCGAGCTGGGCTATTTTACAGTCCGTGAAAATGGGCTTTCTGAACCTCAAAATTCGAGTATTCACACGCATACAATCATTTTGGCATGCAGTCACATAATAACCCGTAACTTACCAACTATTGCGTTCCCTTATTGACCCTCCCTTAGTCTATGGGAATCCTTTCGACTTGTGTACCTATTTCACATTATAATTCCTCACATCAATTATCCATAAGCATCTTTCATTCAACCATAATGATAGGTTTGGTAATCAAGCCATATGACATAAAATCCATCTTATGCTATCTAACATTTAGGGTTTATTTCTCTCTCTAAATATTTATTTACTTATCATTAGTTATTAGATATTAATTTATCTTTCTAATAAATCATTAAACACAATTTTTGACATTCACCACATCAAACTCCTAATCGCTACACAAGCGATTAGCCAATTTATTTGGGAATCCATTGACCCTGCATTTTAACTTGTTTTCTATGCTTAATTCATATGAATTTCATAAGCATTCCACTTGAATTACCTTTGGATTTTGTCCTGTTTCAATCTCTTACTCAATTCTAATTGCCCTAAAATTTTGTACACTTTTAGATAACTTAACATTCAAGATTAATTTAAATTTCAGCTCATTCTAAATTAATTAAGGTCACTTTTTACTTAGCTAAAGTCTACTTCCCGGAATAACTTCAATTGCTAGTAGCTTACTGTTCCATTCCATTTGACCATTTAATTCAATTCATTTTAGTATAAAATTTGACTATATTTCCTTTAAAAATTGTAGAAGTTTCTTATCAAATTTGGTTACCATCCAATAACATTTGGATATTTTTCATATTATTTTATTTGTATAACACACTTTTATATACCTTTCTGCACTCATTTAACTAATTCATATCTCAAATCAACCAAGTTCATGCTCATTTTTCATAAACATTAGTTTAACATATAATTAAAGTTTTACACAAAATTTCATATAATTTGGAATCTATTTGGGTTCAAAACATATTGCTTACATTTTTGGTATATCATATAGGCTTATCCAATAGGTCTCATTTCATATATCTAGCTTGTTTAGCCATTTTGACCAATTTAGATTATGCTTTTGGTAAAATGCAAAACATGAAAGTTGTAGCCAACATCCTAAATAAGTTACATATGAAACTTCATGAATTAATTTGATCATTAAGGCCTTCAAAATAAAGAAAATCGAATGCCCTGCACTAGAACCTATAATACGATAGTTTTGGACCTTAAATGATGACTTACACGATGGAATTTGGTAAAATGATATTCTAAACAATTATAGCCAACATTCATAGCTTTCCATTGGTATATTATTCATTAATTTTGAACATCAAATGATCCTCCAAAATAGAAACACAATCCGAACTATTATATTGAACAGTCTCTCTAGCAATACCATTCACACATTTTATACAATCAATCACCTAAATCACATCCTAAAGCAAATAATTCCAACTCAATTCATCATTCCAGTTTTTCTTTATCAATTTAGAGGTACTATAGTTTACAAAAACCATCTCTTACCTCTTTGGACATCTCTATGCCTTCCACCTCCTTAGCACCTCCTTCACTTCAATCTCACTTAGCTTTAAACCTCACCTTCGTTTCAAGATTCAACAACCCTAGCTCCTTCTTCTTATGGTTCTCCTCTTAGCCCGACTTCTCCTTTTTCTTTTCTTCTGAGTTCCCCCAATTTCCTCTTTTTTCCTCACTTTATTTGGCTTGGCAAGTGCCACCTTCTACTTCACTATGTCAGCCACCTCTTCTTTTTTCCTTCTAACTCCTTTTTTTTTTGTTTTATTTATCCCTTTCCTTTATTTATCTATTCACTAACTTATTTAATAATAATAATAATAATAATAACAACAACAACAATAACAACAACAACAACAACAATAAGAACAACTTACATAATAAAAATTCATTTTACTAGTTACCATCTTGCCCTTTTCCACATTTTAACTTAATTCATTTCCTAAATTCTTCATACCTTTAGTTCTTTTGTACATTATCATCTTTTTACATGTATAACCATTCTTTCATTAATTCAAATACTTTAGCTTTGCATACATTCATTTATCTATACGTATATACCTTTGTACACTTAGTTTCATTTGTATACTCTTGTTTCACTTCTAAGTGTATCTCACGCTTTTATGTCTCTCTTTTCTCTGCTAAAAATTATATACTTCAAAGATTATTTGTTTCTCATTTTGTGTACCACATTACTTATTCATATTTGCCTACTTGTTTATCATAACTCATGCAACTTATACATACACACTAGTTGCATACCAATTGCATATCACATGCATACTTACATGGAAACAAGTATCATACCACTTCTAACATTCTTTCATACTTTGGCATGTCATATATATCAAGCACATATCACATCATTTTGCATAATCTATAACATGCATTCAAGTTCTCAAGTATAGCTTAATTAGACACCTAATCTCCTAGGCCCTAATAAGCGTACGTGACATTCTATGCTCTAAGACTCATTCCTATACTTCCCTATGCTTTATTTCTTTACTTTTTAGTTATTGTCTAGTTATCTTACTATATTATAAAACCGAGTGATATCCTACACTCTACTATAGTTTTCGAGTTGTTTCCCTACTTAGCTGAGTGATTCCTTAATTGCATCCCTCAGTACCGAACTATAACTCTATACTGAATGATACTCTTCAAGTATCATTCGATACTATCTTTCCTTACTTAGTGGTATGGATGTCTTGGTTACATCCCTCATCTACTGAGTCATCTTGTTGAATTAGTCAATCATTGTCTCAGATTCCTTTAATTATTTATCTTTTACCTAGTTGGGGAAAATACCTCGGTAGCACCTCTCGATTAGCTTCATATTCCTTCTTTCCGAGTCATGTTGTTGACTAAGTCAACCAAATGCCTCAGCTACTATTTGCTTATCTTTTATTCATTTATCTATTCTTTCTTTCTTCTCTATGTCATAAAATGCCTTAGTTTTACCCTTCGGTCATCCTTATGACTTGGCATCGAAGCTAGTTTCACAATGAACTGATTATTGTAATGGTAACCATAAACTAGGTTTTTCTCAAAAGGTCAAAACCTTCTTCTTGGTGTTTCCAATCCATCCAAATATGTTTTCATGCATGTTTTCACTTGGAGACAACTCATTTAATCTCATTCAACATCATTTAACATTATCTAGCCTTAATAACATCATATGGATGCCTACATTGCATTTTAACACCATCTTTCATCATTTTCCAATTCATCATAAACATTTTATGCAACTTTCCACAATACCATCAAAATTTACATGCATTCATATATTTATTATCCTTTAACTCATTTACATGCATTTCATTTCATTTAAGCAACTTAGAACATGCATTAATCCATTTCCATCAATAATCATGCTCTAACCTAAAACTGGCAACATTCATCTATATGGTCTAATCCTTCATGTATGTCCCATTTTCATTAATTTACACCCCATACAAGTTAGAAGGAGGCTAACTAACCTATTTTGAAGGAGATCAGTGAATGAGAGCTCAATTTCCTCAAGTTTGTCCCGCCGATGTGCTTGCTTCCATTTGCTTGAAGCTTGCTCAAACACCAACCCTTTTGTTTTCTCTTACTTCTCTTAACGATTCTACACTCTTTACTCAATATTTGGTGTCTTTGACTCTTTGGAAGGATTTATAGGCATAAAACATCAATGTACAGGAGAAGGGTTCACTAAATCCTTCTCATGCAGTTGCCTTCTCCTTTTTAAGGGAAAATGGCTCGGCATTGGCTTGGACATGGTTTGGTTCCCAGCATACATGCCCTCCCATTCTACTATTTTATCGTCTTATATATTTCATTTTCCATTTCTATATTTTAGCATCTTTTGGCATTTTCATTTTAATTCTTAGTACTTTTTCTTTGACATATTTACCCTTATTTACTTTTCTAGCCTAGTTTCTAAATATTCTGAGGATATTCCATCACAGAAATCTGAATTCTGATAATAGAGAAGTGTTGGGTCTTACATTCTTCCCCCCTTTAAGAACATTAATCTCGAATGTTCATCATGCATATGTTCATACATAAGACATTCCTATAGCACTTGACATCACTTCGCATTTCATAATTACTTCATTTCATTCATAACATCATAGTCTTTTTATATCTCATTATGGGGAACACATTTCATCTAAGACTCTTAACTATAAAACAGATGGGGGTACTGCTGAACCATGGAGTCCCTAGTTTCTCAAGTACACTCATTTACATTTTGGTTGTTCCACAACACCATCACCATAGGTATCTCTATCTTCCTTAATATCTTTACATAGGTGTATAAAATCCTCAAAAATTGCTCAATATAGGTGAGATTTTTTTGAAATCTCAAACTCTAGTTCTCTAAGTGCCTTATTAGGATCTGACATATGCTTCCTCATTATCGAGATGTGGAACATCGAGCGAGTCCCTTTCATGGAAGCTGGTAAATCAAACCAATAGGTAACATTACTGAACTTTAGGATTACCTCATAAGGATCAATGTACCCAGGTGTTAGATTAACTTTTCTACCAAATCAAACTACCCCTTTTAGCGTGATACCTTCAATAGAATCATATCCCCTTCTTGGAACACCTCGCTGTCAGACATTAGCATAGCTCTTCTGTTGACTGTGATCCTGAGTCTTTCCCTAATTATAGGAACCAATCTCCATAATGTCTGGTCTAGCCAACAATCTCTCTCCCACTTCTTCCCAATACATTGGAGATATGAACTTCCTTCCATATAAGGCCTCGTATGGAGCCATCACTATGCTTGGATGGTAGCTATTGTTGTGAGGAAACTCTACCAATGACATATGGTGCTTTTAAGAACATTCAAAATCCAACACACATCTGAAGCATGTCTTCTATCTTCTAAATGGTCCTCTTAGACTGTCCATTTGTCTATGGATTGAAGGTCGTGCTAAAGTCTAGCTGTGTACCCATAGTGCTCTACAAACTCCTCCAAAACCATGAGGTGAACTAAGGTCCTCAATCAAACACTATTAATACTAGCGTACCATGCAATTGCATGATCTCCTACATGTAGATCTGTGCCAACTTATCCATAGAATAACCATTCCTGACCCAGATTGAGTCACGTCAGTTGGAGCTAATCGATGTCAAATTACAAAATCAATTAAGATGTGTTCTCATTTACATTCAGGAATTGGCAGTGGGTTCAATATCCCTACTGGCTTCTAGTACACCACACGTTAGATAACGACGTGAACTGAGCAATTTTTCTCTTAATTGAAGGCCAACAATAAACTTTTTTCATATCCTCATACATCTTTGTGGCTCTAAGGTGAACACTATATTGGGCATCATATGCATCCCGCATAACATTTCCCTTTTATGCAATGTCGTATGGTGCATATAATCAGTTTACAAAGTGGAGAATACATTGGTTGTCAAATCTGTACTCATCGGCTTCCCCACTCTGCATTGTTCTAGCTATCCTAACCAACTCAGGGTCCTCATGTTGTTTCTAAACTACTTGCTCAAGAAACACCGAAGTGACTCTCATTTGAGCCACTAAGGCACCATTCTCTTCTATCTTAAGGCCAAGTCCCCTGCTGATCAGTTGATAGAATTCTCTGACCACTGGCCACCTCACTATGATAATGTGAGATAAGCTACTCTATGACTTCCAACTAAGGGCATCAGCTACTATGTTTGCCTTGTCCTGATGGTACTGTATATTAGATTCATAGTCACTAAGCAACTCTACCCATCTCCTCTATCTCATATTAAGCTCCCTCTAACTCAATAGATATTGAAGGCTCTTATGATATGTGAAGATCTCGTATTATACCCAATAAAGGTAATGCCTCCATCTCTTGAGAGCATATATCACTTCAGACATCTCTAGGTCATGAGTTAGGCAATTCCTCTAATGCTTCTTTAGTTGCCTTGATGCATAGTCTATTAATCTATCTTTCTGCATTTGAACACACCCTAATATGACTCTAAAAGCATCACCAAAACACAGTGAAGTCATCCCCTTCCTTAGTAAGACTAACATTGGTGTTGTGGTTAGTCTCTTCTTCAACTCATTCAAACTCTCTTCACGTTCTGCAGACCATATAAATTTATGATTCTTTTGCATTAATCTGGTTATAGGAGGAGGTATCTTGGAGAAATCTTAGATGAATCTCCTATAGTACCCGACCAAATTGATAAAACTCCTAACCTTTATTATCATTTGAATGCAGGACAATCTACTACTACCTCTACTTTCTTCAGATCAATCTCAACTCTGTGTTCTGACACCACATGACCTAAGAAAGTTATGGTCTCTAACCAGAACTCACACTTCATAAACTTTGCATACAACTGATGTTCTCCCGATATTTGTAATACTAACCTTAGTTGATAGGGATGCTCTTACTAGTTTCTAGAATGTACTAAAATGTCATCAATAAAGACAATCACAAAGAAAATCAGATATGGTCTAAAATGGCATCCTTGTTAGACTGAAAGTTGGCATTGGTGTACTCGCTCACTTGTAAACCATCATCTCCACATATTAAAACATATTCTTAGTTCTTTTCAAGTACTTAAGGATGTTCTTAACTGCAACCTAATATCCCTCTCCATAATCAGATTAGAGCCTACTCGTGACACTCAGAGCATATGACACATCAGGTCACATACGTAACATAACATACATAATGGATCCTATAGCAGATGCACATAGGATCTCATTCATGCGCTTTATTTCCTCTTTTTTTTTCTGACACATGGACTTAGAAAGGTGTTTCCCATGTGTCATAGGAATCATTCCTTTCTTGGAAAGCTCCATGCTAAACCTCTTAAGCATTTTGTCTATGTATATAGATTAGGAAAGACCAAGCAACCTTTTGGATCTATCTCCATTTATATGAATTCCCTTAATATAGTTCACTTCTCCCAAGTCTATCATGGAGAACTGTTTCGATAGCCACATCTCGACTGAATGTAGGACAGCTACATCATTTTCTATGAGTAGTATGTCATCTACATATATACTAGGAACATGATGCTACTCCCACTAAATTTCTAGTACACACAAGGCTCACCCATATTTTGTGAGAAACCAAACTCTTTGATTGTCTCATCAAATCGGATGTTCCAACTTCTACATGCTTGCTTAAATCCATAAATGGATCTCTGAAGCCTGCATACCCTACTACCATATCATGATGTGAAGTTCTCTAGTTGAGTCATGTAGACTTCTTCAACTAGATTCCCATTAAGGAATGTTGTCTTGACATCCATTTGCCATATCTCATAGTCATAATGAGTGGCAATGGATAGTAGAATCCTGATGGTCTTAAGCATAACTATTGGTGATAAGGTTTCCTTAGAGTCATAACTTGTCTTTAATGATACCCTTTTACAACTAAGCAAACTTTATAGGTAATCACATTACCATCTATCTTAGTCTTCTTCTTGAATATCCATTTACACCTAATGTGTTTCATCCCATCAGGTGGAGACTGCAAAGTCCATACTTGGTTCTAATACATGGAATCCATCTTAGATTTCATGGCATTGAGCCATAGTTTCTATTTTGAACTCTTTATAACCTCTTTAAAGCTCATGGGCTCATCATTTTCTACTAGTGTCATGTCCTTTGTATCACATACGAGAAAGCCATATCTCTGAAGAGCGTGAGGCACCCTTGTAGAATGTCTATGAGCTTATGTAACCAATTTTTTCCTCAGTTGGAGGAATGGTAGGCCCAATGTCTATGGGCTTAGAGTCAATTAGTTGGTCTGTTTGTTGTTATTGAACTTCACCAAGTTTAATTCTACTCCCATTATCTCCTTTTAGAAGAAACTCTTTTTACAAGAAGGTAGCATTCCTTGAAACAAACACCTTTTGTTCCAAAGGGTGGTAGAAGTAATATATGTGAGTCTCTTGGATATCCCACAAATTGACATTTGTTAGACTTAGCATCCAATTTGTCTGGTACAATCCTCTTCACATATATTGCACATCCCTATAGTCACATTTATGAAAAAACTGGTTTGCACTTGTACCATATCTCATATGGACTGCAATCAATCGATTTGGATGGCACCCTGTTTATCACTTAAACAATTGTCTTTAATGCATAACCTCAAGAAGACTTGGGTAGATATTGTCACGTACGCTTATTAGGGCCTAGGAGATTAGGTGCCTAATTAGGCTATAATTAATAACTTAAATACATAATATAGATTATGTAAAATGATGTGAAACGTGTTAGAGTGTGAGGATAAGAGAAACACTACAATTGCAGGAAGTGAAAAAAAAAAAGAATAAAAAAAATTAAATAAAAGAAAAAAAAGAATAAAGAAAAAAAAAGAGAAGAAAAGAAAGTAAATAATAATAATAATAATAATAATAATAATAATAATAATAATAATAATAATAATAATAATAATAATAATAATAATAATAATAATAAATAAAATTAAATAAAAGGAAAAAGTAAAAAAAAAAAAAGTGTACCGACGCATAAAGAAAAAGAAAAAAAAAATAAAAAGATAAAGAAGAGGTGGCTGTTTAGGCCACCAATAAAAAAAATTGAAAATGGATAGAAAGAAGAAGAAAAAAAAAAAGAGAAGATGAAGAAGAGTTGGAGAATGGAAAATTTTCCTACAGGTTGGTATTTTAATTTGGTCGATTTAAATTTGACAAAATGCATATTTTAATGACTTTAAATTTAATATTAAGCCTACTATGATTAAAGTTGAAAATATAGAGATTCATGATTTAGGTATTTAGAATAATTATTTAGTGAGTTATTATTTTTATAATTTTAAAATAGGAATTTCAAGTTGAAGTAGGAATGTATTATGATGTAATTTCTGATTAAAATAGTTTGAATATAAATTGATTAAAATGGCTCGAAGTCTAGGACATGTGATTGGGAGCTTGAAAATTTTATTTTAATTATGGACCAATTTAGTGTAATTGGTTGATAGATTGGGTAGTAGACTTAAAACTTAAGGAAGCATAATTCCATGTAAAAAATATATCTAAACTAAGTCAAGAATTTTACACTTAAATTAAAGAAATAAAAGACCAATATAGAGAGAGATGGATCAAATGATAGTGAACATTAGGAACTCGAGAATCGCTTTATATAACAGTTGTATTGTATTCCTATTTTGAAGGACGAATTGATATTTTAAAATTATGAATAATATACCAATAGGAATATGTGAGTGTTGGCTACAATTGTTTAGAATACTATTTTACCAAATTCTATAGTTTAAGTTGTGAAAATATTGTGAGAATCGGTGAAGCTCTAAAACTGTTGAAATACAGGATTTCAGCACAGAGTTGTTAGTTTTAATTTTTTTATTTGGAAACCCTAATGACCAGATAAAATTATGAAATTTTATATGAAGCTTATATAGGATGTTGGCTACAATTTGGATTTTTTGCACTTTGTCAAAAACAGAACCTAAACGGGTTAGAAAAATTAAACAATGAGATATGTCATTAAAATTTTCAGGTTAGGCCTACACAAGGTATCAGAAATGTAAGTAGTGTGTTTGGTACCCAAGTGGACTCCAAATGATTTGAAATTTTGTATAAAAAATTAATTGTATGTTAAATTAATGTTTATGAAAAATGAGAATAAAATGGATGGATTTGTATTATGAATTAATTTAGGAAACACATAAAGGTATTAAGGAGTAGGTTAGGCAAATAAAAGAGTAAGGAAAATCTTCAAATGATTTTAGATGGTAACTAAATTTGTTAGACAACTTTTACAATGTGTTAAGGAAATTCACTAAAAATTTCAGACAAAAATAAATTGAATTTGATGGTTAAATGGACTAAAATAGTAAGTTGTTAGCAATGGAAGCACCATACCGAATAGTAAACTTTAGCTAAGTATGAAGTGACCTTAAAGAGCTTGAAATGAGCTAAAATTTAATTGACATCTTTTATGTTAAATTTTTTGTAAGTGTAAAAATTTTTAGAGCAATTGGAGTTGATTGAGATATTGAATTAAGATAAGAAACATAGATAGTTTGTAAGAATCTATATGAGGAAAGCATGGGAAACAAGTTAAAATATAGGGTTAATGAATTTTATATCATATAATTTATTAATCATATTTATTGATAATTTTGAATGAAAAATGCCTATGGATGTTTGATGTGAGAAATTATAATGTGAAATAGGTACTTAGGGCGAAAGCATTTTTGTAGATCGAGGTAGAGTCGATAAAGGGAAAGCGAAAATAGGTAAGTTACATATCATTGTGTGATTGTGTGCACAATGATAGTGTGTGAAATGTGTGAGTGCATGATTAATTTAATTGCTACTGTTTGAGACCTGGTGAGCAATTGAATCGTAGTTTGGGGGCCACTAGATGTATTTTTCCCATAGAAGTGTATTTTTATGTAGGGACATGTGCGAATGGTATTTGATGTTGAACCTTTGTGTGCTTTGATTTTGATTGTGAAATGTGGTTGAAATATTGATCGGTGAATCTTATGTGATTGAAGTGATTATATAGAAATGTGGTTAATACATACTGTGGACATTCATTGATCTTGATAAGCATGATAGTAAGGCAAGGCATATGCACATGAATTGTTGAAACATGATATATGACAGTGCATATGATGATGTGAGATACATACAACATATCATACATGCCATGGTGTGCTGGAGATGGGGATGACTTGTGACACTCAAGTAAAATGCCACACGACGTATATACTTCTCATTAGAGTCGAGAATTGCACAGTATATACGAATCCATGAGACTTGGTTTGCATGTAGGTATATTATGGGTAAAGCACAATGCATATATTTTCGTGAGACTCGAGTATCGCACATATATATGGATCCGTGAGACTCAGTTTGTGTGCTAGTTTCATGAGGCTCAAAACGGATATCTGTGAGACTCGGATACTCCTAATTGAGATTGTCCACAATCAGATTATCAGATATGGCAATTGGATGATAGGTGGATGGTGGGTGCATATCATGAATGCATTCACATCATATATTGAGACATCATATACTGAAACATCATATGTACCATTGATTTATGCTATTAATTGAGGATGATAAAAGAATGTGATTATATTGATGGTATTTGATGATATTTGGTATGAAACCATTGTTTGTGGATGCACATGACTTAAATTACTGCTATGCATGCTACTTGTCTTTTGTGCATAGCTTACTGGGTAATTGTACTCAGCGTTTATCCCTGATGAACGCAGGTGAGAGTAGTTAGCAGAAGCAAAGCAATCAGTAGACTTGTCGAGTTTTTCAGAGGTATTTGAGCTATGCGTGTAACATATATCCCGAAGCTATTAAGTTGTTGTATTTTATATATTTTCTATTTTGTAACTATCACAATAAAACAGAGGCAGTAAATGTATAATTAAATGCACAGGTTGTGTGAATTGAAAAA
>CAOGCB011178386.1:0-16024 GCA_948266635.1 Cnidoscolus chayamansa | reverse complement strand
GGTTCAATGTTCTCATGGAGTTTAGTTCAGCTTCAAATGTTCCTAATGAATTGAAGGTCCCTGGAGGATGCAATGGTACATGCCCTATGCTTAAAACTGAGAAACATTGTTGCAATTCTGGGAACTGTGGACCTACAGATGCTTATGGTTATCCTAAGGATGACCCCTACAAGTTTATTTACATGCCCCACTGGTACTAACTATAAGGTTGTATTCTGTCCTTGAAGCAAATTGGAGTAATTAATCGATGGAAGTAATTTATAGTAATACTATAACATACTAATAAATAATATTGTAGTATTTGAGCTTCGATATATTCACGAGCATAACTTTGTGGTAAGTATATTCTCATCCGTCATTATAAAATTTGTCTTTAAAAAATCATTTTTAAAATTTATAATACTTAAATTTAATAAAAAAAATCTTTTACTAAATAAAAATAAATCTTAAATTGGCTTTGTGAAAGTTCTTTCTTTCGAAAAAATAAAATATTATGTTCTATATTTTGAAAATATTAATAAAACTTTTTACACACATTTTTTTAATATTTTTATTTTTTTTAATCATTGTGTGACAAATAAATTATATTTTAAATTTTTTTATTAATTAAATAATTTCTAAATATAAATAAATTTACGAGAAATATAACCTCATATTCATAATGAATGATTTATTTTTTAGGAGTATAAATGAATCGAGTCGAGTCGAATTTTAAAAAATTTAAATTTAAATTGTTAAAATTTTTTCGAGTTCGAGCCTAATTCATTTTGAACTCGAACCGAATACCAATAAATTCAAGTTTGATTTGTTTAACAAACGATTTAATTTTTATTTAGTAAAATCTCAAATAGTTTAAAAAAAATTATTTTATAATATTAAAAATTTTTAATTTAAAAATAATAAATTTATCTATAAAAATTTATCAACGATTTTAATTTTAAAATAATAAATTTAATATTAAATAATTTTAATTAAAATACTATATTAATAAGCAATTTTATAATTTTATGAATAAATAAACTTTCGAGTCTTAAATATTTACACGCTCAAATTTAATTAATTTATTAAATAAATTAAAAAATTAAGTTACAACTCAGTTTAAAAAATAAATTAAACTCAATCAAAATTTTATCATCCAATAAGTTACGAATATTTTGTTTATTTAATATTCTAATATTATTATTAAAGCTTTTATGAGATTGATAATGTAATGATTATTATTATTTTTTTAATGTCTGAAAAATGGATGGGATGCGATGCGATGCGTCTCATCTATTTTCTCAAAATAGATATATTTTCTCCATAAATAAACATCACAGTCCTCCTCGTTCATCATTCTTCGTTTTTTTTTTCTGTTTTTTTTTTTACTTTTATAGAGAAATCTGAAAGGGAGAGATCCAAGAAAATTCTCATCTTCACCTCAATTCCTCTGAGCTTTAAGGGATCTGTTCCTCTCGATTTTCATCCAGAAATGCCTTACGGAACTCTTGAAGTCCTTCTTGTTGGTGCTAAAGGTCTTGAAGACACTGACTTTCTAAGTAAGTCTCAATGTATATCGGTCGAACTTTTCATTGTTTATTTGTTTGTTGATTTTAAAATTGAGATGTGGTTCTCCATGATTAGATCAGTTATATCCACAATGACAGATGTTAGTAGATATTTATTATTTGATCCATCTTTTGTGGGCTGATCTTGATCTATAATTTTCTTTATAATGGCGATTTTCTTTCTAGCTGAATCAATCGGTATGGTCTTCCATTGGAATATTGTTATCCTTATAGTAATGATTCTGGATTGATGTTTGATGAGGTTAAAATTCATATATGAGCAGATGACATGGACCCTTATGTCGTCCTCACGTGCCGTAGCCAGGAGCAGAAAAGCAGTGTTGCTTCAGGTAGTTATCTTTAATCGCTCTGAGTCCTTGTGTTACAGTTCAGATGTTTTAGTGATCTGATTAGATGAGGAAAGGTCATGTAATATTTGCTTTGTTGTGGTAAGCACAATAAGTTGTTGGCAAAACTATGCCTTCGATGCGTCAGCGTTGCAACTGTTGGAGTGTTTGTAATCAATGCTGGAGACCATACTATTTTCCCTTAAAAATTCTGATGTCCAAAAGAAAAGGTTTACTATTTTATGCAATGTTGACATATAAAGATCCTACAGGAAAAGGGAGTGAACCAGAATGGAATGAGAATTTCGTATTTACGATAACAGATGGTGTCACAGAACTCAAATTGAAAATCATGGACAGTGATGTTGGTACTGCAGATGATTTTGTTGGAGAAACGACGTGAGTGCAAGTTCCATATCTATAAATAATAACTATGAATCTTTATAAATTTGGTTGGATTTTATGTACAGCATTGTATAAATAAAAATATTGGTTTTGGGTTCTATGATTTATGCAGCATTCCCCTCGAGCCATTGTTTTCGGAAGGAAACATCCCACCAACGGTGTACAATGTTGTCAAAGAAAAAGAATACAAGGGAGAAATCAAAGTGGGTCTCACCTTCACCCAAGAGGTAATTACTGAATACTGTCTCTACTGAAGCATATGGAAAAGTTGACGAGCGTAGGATTATCAAAGACGATTCCGTTGTTGATTTCTTGCTAGTGTATATATTTGGACAAGTATAGAGTTGTATAGATAATTCTTGGTTTTCTAGTTTTCGCAAGCAGTAATGATAATAGGTGTTGTTGCTTATTCCTCATTGTAGGATCGCCAAAACCGTGGTTACCAGGGAGAGGAGGAAAGCTTCGGAGGATGGAAAGCTTCCGCAGCTTACTATTAAGTAACTTGATTTGGAAATGGCAAAGAGTGTTTCAAATGTCAAATATGTTGGGAGAAACATGTTTTTGATGCTGTAATGCCAATGTGTTTTAAGAACCTTTATGTGTCGGTCGACTTGGATTTGTGTTTGCAATCAATAATAGTAATGCGTTTCCTATTTGGCTCCATTTTACAGAAATTGCTGCATCAGGGAATAATGCCCGTCTTTACGTAGTAAAAGACGAGTTTCTTCTTCATTCCCATGTCACCTTCCAGTATAATATTGTCTATGATGTTCTCAGTGCATGCCTTTCTGATGTGCATACAAACATGGAACACAAGACCATACAAGCGTGTAAAAGACTAAACGAAACAAGACCATACAAACTACAACACCAGTATATTAAGATAATTATTGTAAAATGTTTTTAAGTAAAATATGAATTAATGAATTCTCTGTTTATTACACGGGGAAAAGAAATCGTTTGGATCCTTGATGCTTCATGAGGAGAAGAAAGGGTGGGGGGACTTGATTTTCTATTCACTGCTGTGAAAAGGAAAAAAGTACAACACAGCGCTCGCCCCTACATCTTATGAACGAACTACCAAACTTGAAAGGCTATTTTACAACAGTTCAAATTGTATTTAATATTAGATTACAAAAACTAAATTGCAGCCATAAAAGTTATTGATATAAAAGCTGCATATTATCACAGATAATTATAGTACTTTCAAACTGGTATAAAGTTACCTTGACTCTACGATTTCACCTTTCCATGCACTCCTTTATTCTCCTTCAAGTGTGTTGATTGTTGAGAGCCAATGCTACTGCAACTAGGTAAGCTCACACTTCCAGAGGGAATGAAGGAAGGATTATTCAAGGGCACTCGTGTCTGGGATGCAAGTTGCTTCTCCGACGCATCAAAGTGCAATGATATATCAGTTTGAAAATAGCTGGGTAAGCCAAAATCAGGAAGTGCCAAACTACCATCCCTCATATTCTGCAGTGTGTCAACTGGTTGCTGAAAGTAACCTTCCCTCAGGGTTTGTGAAGTGTCAACTGGTTGCTGGAAGTAACCATCCCTCTGGATTTGATAAGTGTCAACTTGTTGCTGGAAGTAACTCTGAACTGGCAAATTATCATCTACTGGTATCGCACCTGTAAGAGTCTTGAATGCAAATTCAAAGCATGGGTCTGACCAATAATCCCCAAAGGAAAAGTTTCCCTGTAAATCTGGCTTGTCGCCATTCTTCTCGGTTTCCAACTTTTGCAAATGCTTTTCAATTACATTGCACTCATCAAGGCTCTCTATCCTCTTATTTGATGGATCAGGTTGAGGTGTAGTCGTTACGTTTGCAAAACAATAATGTGCATGTGCGACGACTGGCTCAGCCTGGAGCTGCTGAGAAGCTCCTGCTACCAAATTGCCTGGAGAACCCACATCAAGAACAGCTTCAACTTTACTAGACTTTCTAGCTTTTCTACCTGTCATTTTAAACGCACGTGCATTGGAGATTGAGCTGCCTGTTGGTTCACTTTCAAGCTCTGAAATTTGCTCTGGAGATTGATGAGGCAAATGAAGGTTTTTACTATTCTTGTATTTTCCCAAGTTGATCGGCACTTTTGCATTACTACTTCTATCTATTGTTTTCATGAGTGAGTTCCTCTGATCTAAGATATCAGCAGCAGGAGTTGAAACCATTTCATTTTCTACAGTAATCTCAACAGGTATTTCACCTGTAAGAGTCTTGAATGCAAATTCAAGGCAAGGGTCTGACCAGAACTCCCCAAATGGAGGGACAAGCTGTGGTTCTGAATTTTCATCATCGGCTTTGCCAGTTTCTTGCACTTGTGATTGGTTCCCAGAAATAGCCATGTCCTCAAAATACACTTGGTTCTTGACATCAGTCAAAGCATGATTTGGAAACTCAGTTCTAGATTCAGCACCGCGCTGCTGAGACGCTTTGCCTGCTAAGATGGCTTCAGTTTTACAAGATCTTTCTGCGTTTTGAAGAGCCTGTGCATTGGGCCCTGTATCAGCTGCCACCTCAGGTTCAAGTCCTGCAATTCGTTTTGAAGACCGACGAGGCAAGTTCAATCCTTTTTTTAGTTTCTTATCACCTGATTTGCTCAAATTATTCTGTGTTTTCTCCTGGCCTTTCCTTTTCATCCCACTCTGAAGAGAATTCTGCTGTTGTTGAACATTAGCTTCAGCAGTCAAAACAGGTCCATTGTTGGCACTAACCATTATTAGACATTGATTTTGGTAGGAAACACTGGCCTTTGGCTGTACAGATTGGGTTGTATCAGATTTTTGCCTCTTGTTTGATGGCTCTTCAAGTAATGGATTGTTAGCATTAGGGGCAGAATGGTGCAGAAACTCTGTTATGGGTTCAGCCTTCGTTTTCTCAGGTCTTTTATCTCTCAAAACATCTGAAGTCAAACCCATAGCTAGCATGGCTTCACCTTTCTGAGACTTGATAGTTTTTGGAAGAGCTTGCACAATGGACACTAAGTTGACCACTGGCTTGGGTTCCACCCCATCAAGGCACTTAGAAGACCTACGATGCAAGTTAAGCCCTTTCTCGTTATTGGATTCCCTCAAACTATTCCAAGTTCTTTCTCCATAAGTTTCATCCCCTTTTATCCCACTCTCAGGAGAATTCTGCTCTTGCTCATTACCAGCTTCAGAAATTGCTAGAACAATGAAAGTTGAGTTCCCCATCAGCTCCGGTTCAATTCCAGCCAGTCGCTTTGAAAATCGACGTGGCAAGTTAAGGATTTTCTGGTTACTGAACTTGCTCAAACAATTCTGTGATTCCCTTTTGGAGATTTCACCCCTCGTTCCACTCTCAGGCAAGTTCTTCTCTTGCTTGTTATCAGCTTCAGGAAATAGAAGTCCATGTCCAACAACAGGGCTGACGTTTTTGTATTGATTTCTATCAGAAACATCAGCCTTTGTTTGTGCTGACCAGTTTGCATTAGAGTTTTCCTTGCATTCAGCTCCATTACACTTCACGTTATCTCTTTGATTCTCTTGTGAAGGTATATCAATTGTGGTAACCACAGAAAGTGGAGTTACAGCGGAAACAGTTTCGCCTCCACTTTTCTTTAAGAACTCAGATTCTGAAGATGAAGTGCTGCCCACATCAGAAGTCCCCTTAACTGCATCAGTGAGTTTGTCCAGATCAGCATAGTGGAGTATAAATATGGTTGCCTTGTTTCCTCATAAATAATTAGTACCAACTAATACCTGTGTAAAGCTGTTGCCCAGCAAGCTTTAGTTTTTGCCTTTTAGCTTCAGATGATGGCTAACACAAGTGCAAAAACACAGAAATGTGAGAGTGGGGGCAACTGGGAGATTATCACTACTCAAGACATGACAAACTTTAAGGAACCAACAACACGCAAGCCCCTTCTGGAAAAAAGCTACATGCATAATCCCTTTTTATTTTGAAATGCATACTCTAAAATTTCATGTCAAGATGTTCCAACTTCCAAGTTTGTCAGATGCTGGCAAATCCCCTAAACATCAGTTTACCAGATCAGTAAGTAAAGGCTTCAAAATTTTAGATTTTGTGGAAACGGTATTTTGAAGTGTAGTAATATGCAGACAGCATCCCATGTATCCATTAAATTTCACATAAAAATCCCACAGATCAAATATGTAACTGTCAAATTCATGGCACAACATATATGAATTCTCGAAGAGAATGATGATATCAACAGCTAATAACTCTTAACATATCACTTAAACTCAGGAATGTAAGGTTCAGTTGACATGTACCAAGGTTTTTTCATTAATGTGTCCTTTCTTGGGGAAAATTGCATGTTTGCTAATTTCTCCAGTTTCTAGATAGCGGTGCACATCCCTCTTGGATCGGAAGACGTATCCATCTACTGGATCTATGTAATACTGTGGCAGAAGGGTAGCGATATATATCAATTCATGGTCCCCATTATGCATGTCAAAATATGTTATTTACTGCAAAAATGTTCAACTAAAGAAGAACATATATAGCTTTATCTCTTAACAACGAGGATCAAGCACCAGCTGTGGTAGGGAGGATTGTCATCCGTATAAAAAATTCATCCCTTGAATACTAAACACTACTACACATACAAGTGTTCTAAAAGTTCTCACCGGGTCTTTTCTGATTCCATTTGCATTCCTTGTAATTTTGGTATTTTTGATCCACCCTGCAGGTAAATCCTCTGCTGAAGACTTCTCAAACTGAACCTAGATTTTATGCACAGATTTAGAACTAGAATACTAGAATTTGATCACCAAATTTCATAGAATAAAATAATACTATGACTTCACTAAGCAATGAGAGAAAACATTTCATAACGTTGGTTTGCTTTTATCTGGATATGATATAGTCTGCACTTGGTTTTCAGATATTTGATCATCTCAAACTTGAAAAGGATTTCAAAAGTCAAAAAATAGACTAACATAATGCTGTACAAGAAACATAATAAAAATAATTATCTTGAAAAGTACCTCTCTAAGATAGATAAGAACTCCTAAAAAATTTAGAAGTACTAATTTCCTCTTTTACCTATGGAAAACTATATTTGTAGAGTTTTCATTCATAACACATGCCTTGTCTATATGATACCGTATGCATCAAATTTTCTTTACTCTTGATTGTACTACATGATTGACATTAACCTTATTTGCCAAAATAGAACACATGGTTTCATGCAATACAAACAACTAAATGTTTGTATTGATGCATTTCAAATTATTGTTGCATGTTACGAAATTCATAGCAAAGCAAATACCATGACTGCACAAAATAAGTTTTTGCATAAAACAAAAATAGAATCATGATACTGTGGACAAACTTCGTTCTCAGGGAGAACACTCATGAGTGTTTCCTTCTGCTCTATTGTGCAACTTTTCTGCTTCATGTTTTCCAGATATCTCAGCACCTCTGGCTTGGAATAGAATTTGTGGCCAGTAGAAATATCAACGTAACACTGCAACAGAAAATGCAGTCATATACAAGTTAATGTCATTTTAAATATCATCAAATTGATTTTGGGAATAAAAGGTATTAGAATGTTATCATCAAAAGAACATTCTTCTGCAAGATTGCTTTTTAATACTGTTTTTTTAGCATTTGGATAAATCTGTTTAGCATATAAAAAAACAGTTCATAAGAAAACAAGTTGTCATCTAGGGCATTTCTGAAAAAAAAAAAAGGTTAAGTGTTTATGTTAAAATTTCTCCAGAAAGGGTTTCCATTTTACAATTATAAGGTAAACCAAGTAGCAATTACCAGCATATGTTACAAAACAACTTCATAAAAAAATATGTACAAAGAAAACTTGAAGTCTCATGCACATATCATATGCATGTAACATGTTAATCACGCTGTTTTAAAACTGAAGCCAATTAATGATTAGCAGCCTCGAGACTGTGCACTTTGCATATAAAGAAAAGATTCATCTACGACTTTACATGAAAAGAAAAAAAATAGTTACTATTGAATATATTTAAAATGACTCTTTAAATGAACAAGTAGGCCTGGACCTAACTCACCCCCGAAAGGTGACTTATGAGGGGAGGATTATCAAGGCTTTATACACTCAGACTGACTGGAGCGTGAAACACAAATGGAAGGTCCATTACACCTATCCCAAACACAAACAAAGGCTCTAATACCATATTAAAAAAGTAGGTATGAGCCTAACTCACCTCCAAAAGCTAACTTGTGAAGAAAGGATTGCCAAAGCTTTATAACTAACATTTATTTTTCCTCTCTAAACAATATGGGATTTATATTCTCAACAAACATATTTAATACCTTGTATATTTTTCCGCTTGCAAAGCCACTTTTTCTGGTTCTCAACTCTACGATCCAACCATGAGGTAACCATTCAGGATGTTCATTTGTATATTCCACAATCTGCTAATTTTTACAATGACCAGTTAAATAGAAAATTAAGAGAAATGGAGGGAGCAAAAGCAGAAATATCTATAAGGTCTTGCCTTCATACTCACATGCATCAGATTATTATTTGTGGGCGTTCCAATGGAACTCTTACTCTTAGTTGGTTGAGGCTGGTCAAGTCGAGTACTTTCTGCTTTAATATGGCGTAGAAAATCATCCTTGGAGTAAAACTTTTTACCATTTCCACAGTTCACATAATACTGCAAGACAAATATATTGTAATCATGGTAGTGGCTGTAAAAGCAGACATTTTTATTCCAGAAGTTTGTTATGTTAAACAAGCTATTTTTTCCAATATGTGCTCGTCCCCTTTTGCCATGATTATTTATTCACTTTTTTGAAGGTATTTGTTGAACACAAATCATTGAACCGAAGGTAATCAAGTTACTTCGTCAATAGTGACTGTTAAATATCGAAATAACAACCTTAAACGGAAAATTTGAGAGGGAGAAGAAAGTCATTCATTGTGTTGATTAAATTGGATGTTATTCCATAAATTGCAGTTCTCATTGCTTTCAATGGCTGACTATACTGGTTGTAAAAATTATTGATACTGAGTCTTAGCATTGTCTTCCGACATTATAAAACACCATTACTAAAAAAACAAACAGTTAGCAATGAAATCCAGCATTATGGCAGTCGACTATTTTTAGATATTCTAATACATTTAATGTGGTAATTTCCAAACTTCATTTAATGAAAATCCTCAACACCCTAGCATCCTACAGATATCGAAAACAACTTGCTGGATGACTTCATACAACAAAACAGGCAAGTCTCTTCTGTTATTTTAATATCTAATGTGCTACTGAACACAAATACTTTGATTAACAGACTATGAGTATGAGCTTAGTATAGATAAAATTGTGACATTAAATTTTACTCAAATTATAGCCTATCCGATACCAAAATTTTCTTCAATTTTTACATCAACCAGCATCATTTACTTCTTTACTTGCCGCAACTACAACTTGTCCACAATTTTACAATTGTTACCCCAAAAAGTCAAAATGTTCTATATCGGGGCTATATGCTAGTATTGTTGGTGTAGATTCCGCTACAAGGTTCTTCTCAACATGCAAGTGAACAGCAAGGTATCCGTAATGGCTATTTAAAGCATTTTACAGATTTGGAATGTAAACCGAATTCCAACTATATTATCAAGATTCTTCTGTCCATGCAAGTGATAACAAATGGAAGCAAAACAGTGCTGATCTTTCATTTTCTTGTCCATTAAAGCAAACAACGGAAGCAACAAAGTGATGTCTTTTTTCTTCCAATAACCTTTTCATACATTTGCACATAACTTCACCACACTTTCCCCTTCCCTTTCTAATTTAACTATAAGTGAAAAAGTTGAGAAGGTTCTACTTAAAATGGAGCTAGCTTAACAAATCAGAGCACCAAATAATTCTAATTCCCCTACGCTTATAATTACTTTAATTAATTTATTCACTGTACTGAACGAAGTGAGTTGCTTCAGGATTAAACACTTAATTCATGACAAAGGATTTGCCACAAATTTTAAAGAACAAGAGTTGAAGTTTATGCATCGAGCAAGATTCTGGTCATCACAGGATTCGAAGCATGTAAATTTAATTTGTTTCACAAAACATGAAAATTTGAGTGTTAATACAATAAACATGAAACTAGGAACACTGTGCTAACCAACAGAGAACTCATTTTATTCCACAAAGAAGCAGACTTTGAATGCACAAAATGCAGCTGAATTACCAAAACCATTACTATGACATGAGCTAGCCAAAACACCATAGTCCATTTAATCGAGTTAAAACCTTCATTTTTTTTAGAACTTTCAAAGATCAATCTACAAAACTAAACTACCACCAGCCAAAGATCGAAGAAGCTCAGCCATTTAACAACCCCTACCCCATCAGCTTAAAATTTAAAAATTATGCGTCCATGCACTTCATCTGATCTTAAAAACTAAAAAACAGCAATCTTTAAGCTGTAAAAGGAAATAAATATAAAGTAGGACCATAAAAACCCTAAATTAGGTGAGAACACCAGGCTTCTAACTTTACCTTAATTTTGCGACCTGTCTTTAGAACATTAAATTGTACAGTCCATCCGTTGGGAAGCTCCTCCGACGAGTCCTCGGAAACCATTTCAAGAATTGTACGTACCTCCGGCTACCAAAAACTGTAGGTCTACTGGTTTCGGACACTGTCTTCTCTCTCTAAGCATGTATTGTTCTTGCTGAGAGTGAAATGTCAAAGTCTCGGGTGTAAATAAAAATGCGAGCTTGAGGCCACGTGTTCCCGCTGTATCTAAGAAGACTCCAGTCGTGATTCCTGGTCAAAACGAGGTCGTTTTAAACTGGGCTTCCAAAGCTTTGGCCATGTTAAGGCCCAGAAGATATTCATTGCTCGCACAGTACGGCTGTGTTTGGCTGATTGGCTCATAAATTTTCTTTTTGTAGGAACGAAACGATTAAGTGTGCATTTTGCAGCAGGGGAAAGGCGGAGAAAGAGGGAGGGAATTTGTCTCTCCATACCACTGATCTAATTCCAAGCATATACGTGTACGTGCGTACACATATCCAGTGTGCTTTTCTCTATCATCAGATGGTTTATGCATTGAGGGTTAGGGTTTTTAGGCTTTACTTTCTTGGATCAAATATTTCAATTGGGATATATCAGTGAATTATGATGTTCTCTGTTCTTGTTTGACTTCAATTATCGAGTTCAAATTTAGTGTTCCGTTCCTTCCAATTTCAATGTTCGCTTTCTCCTTCACCGCCTTCTCATCCTTCCTTTTATTTCTACCCATATAACTGTTTCCTTCTCGCTCTTAATCTTATTTTTCTCCCACAGCAATTTTAATTAGAGTATCAAATCATCTAATAGGAACTGCAATTAGGGCGATCAAATCATCAGAAAGGAAGAGATAGAATTTGCGCTCGAATTTTCGAGTATTATTAGGTAATAGATTAACATTTTAGTTTATGTCTGGATTTTGGTTTTTGTACCACTGTTTCGAATTTTGGATGCTATTGTAATGGGTTTTCTTCTTCGTTTTCGATGATGATATTCTTTTTATCAACGAGTCGGGTGGAACAACTTTTTTTTTTTCAGAGAGGAAAAAACAATGAAAACTTGGTTCATGTGTGATTCTATTTGCTGCTGATCTTTAATTTTAGAGAATTTAGAAGATAAAAATTGATGTAATTGATATTAGAGAAGTTGGAAGATAAATTCTATGAGCTCTAGCTAACCATTTAATTTTGGGTCTTCAAGGAAGTCCTGGAATTGGTTTTCCTGGCTTTATAAGATTAATATGGGTTTTTTTTTTCCTTGCTGGATGCTATTTAATATGTAAGACCACTTCTTAGAAATTCGATGTCAAATAAACGTTTCTGTGCAGAGATGGCGCTGCAAGAAAGATTAGATAGATTCAAGAAGCAACAAGAGAAGTGCCAGTCAACCCTCACCAGCATTGCAGCCAAAGCAGGGCCTTCTAAATCTGCTTCATTTCAAAAACCTACACCTGCAGCTGCATCACCATTAACAAATCCTAGGACTCCAGGTCCACCTGTCAAATTTTCAAATGACACCGAGAGACTACAACACATCAACAGTATACGGAAAGGGCCAGTTGGAGCTCAGATTAAGCGTGTTATAGACCTGCTGCTAGAGGTTCAATTCTAAGTGCCTGTTCTTAATTTTGTTTTTTGATGCTGCTAAAAAAGATTGTAGCTTTATCCATTATGTTTCATAATGGGTTGCTGAGGATTGATAGTGAATATAGTTAGTGCCTGCATGTTTTGGATTTGCTTATTTTGCAAGCATATTGTCTTTACAACATTATTGTTTTCACTTCTGCTGCCACTTTTACATTTTTTTCATGATAAGATGGAGGATTAGAAAGTATGCAGATAGCAGTTTTTGTCCTATTGTTCTTATTAAAACAGGCATAAGAATGAATTCCCCCTTTCTTCTTGCCTCTGACTGCACTCATTTGTTACTCATTGTTTGCAAAAGAAAAGAGTTTCTTCAATCAAAGACATCTTTGGCGAACTTATTTTAGGAGAAAATGTTGAATGGATTTTCTGATTTTGAAATCTGTTGGCAAGTTCCCCTTATGACATGCTTTGTTTGAGGGGGTGGGAATGGGACTGACTGTAGTTCCGGATCATTGTGTTTTTCACAAAACAATTAATTTTTATGGGATCAGAAAAGTGCAGAATTGAATTTCTAGTCTGTTCCCTGTTTATGGTAGTTGTTGTGCTAGCGATTTCAGCATTAGGCTAAGATCAAGATGGTATTGGTTATAGCAATTTGAAAGTAGCACCTCTGTGGTATAAAATTTTCATAATGTTATTGCTGTTGGTATAAATAATGGTTTTTTCTTCATTCATCAATATACATGTTATGAGTTTTCTGCTAGGTTGTACTGACTCTTTGTTGAAGAACAAGCAAGGACTTTCCGCCACCATTATGCTGATTATTGTTAGTTTCCATCAGTGCAATGAGGCACAGGGATGCAATTGATTATTTACTTTTGCATTGTTCTGTTGTGGATATGTTGTTGATGTTCTTTACCTCCATTTTGGTATCAATCTGTTGTGCCTGTCAGCAAGATACCAGATACTTGTGAAGATGTTGGTTAGTTGGGAGTGGATGTTTTAGATAAAGAATATGAGTGGCGTAGATTAAACAGCTGTATTACCTTCATTTTGGTATCAATCTGTTGTGCCTGCCAGCAAGATACCAGATGCTTGTGAAGATGTTGGTTAGTTGGGAGTGGATGTTTTAGATAAAGAATATGAGTTGCGTAGATTAAACAGCTGTATTGATTGCTATGTTTCAGACTTTTAACGATGGTAGTAAATAACAGAGTGTGTGTGTGAGCTCAAAATGGGACATCAGTTGCTCTATTTTCTTGACTAGGTTTGTGCTCGTTTATGTCCTAGATTTTAAGTATCTTTTTCTTGCTAGCTCTCCTCTTTCCTCCTCTTATATTTGAAGTTTCTCATTCTTGGCCTTTACACTGGGTCTCCCCCACCCCCTTGCTTTTCTTGTACTGTGCTTGTCATTTTCCTCCTATGTGCATGTGGGATATCATTCCCTCTCTCTTCTATTTTGTTTGTTTGCATGTGTGTGTGCACTTGCGGTAGCAAGTTATTGACTGTCATGACACTTGTTTTTGCATATTTGCAGAAAAGGCTAGCTTTTACACCTGAACAAATAAATGAAGCATGTTTTGTTGATGTGAACGCCAACAAAGCTGTCTTTGACAGCTTGAGGAACAACCCAAAAGTGAACTATGATGGGAAGCGCTTCTCTTACAAGGTGACATAAAAATTATGTTCCTGCAAAAACTTAAGGTTTAAGCTTTTTGAATCAGTAATTAAATCCTTGTTACTGTTTTAGATAGTACCTTATGATCCCCTTTCTTGGAAGATGATATTTTGGGCTTTAATTGTTTATAGTCCAAGCATGATTTGAAGGACAAGAGTCAGTTACTTGTCTTGATAAGAAAATTTCCTGAGGGCATTGCTGTCATTGATCTCAAGGATGCATACCCAACTGTGATGGAGGATTTGCAGGTATATCTAATTATTGAATATCATTTTCATATTTGTGAAGAAAACTGTTCAATAGTGTCTGAGTTAAAGCAAAATCTGATCTGGTGAACTGGTATAATTCTGGATAAGGTAAAATTGGTCTGGCCCACCAACCCAACCCGCGCCCGCCCGCCCCCCCCCCCCCCTCACATATTTGTCATTTACACGAAGCAACTGAGACTTCTTAACTCTTAAGCTTTTATTGGCCAGCTTTCTTGGAAGCCAGTTTACTTGAAGAAGTAAAAATGGTTTCTTTGAAAGCAGGAAGAAAGATTTGCGTAGAATTTTGATTATCAGAATCATTCTCTTTAATATTTAGGTTTTTTTTTTCCTTTACCTAGAATTATGTATTCTTTGTAAACAAATTTTGATTTCATAGATGATATCAATTTGTTTTAGTACGTCATTGAGATTTCTCTCTTAAACCAAATAACGGTGACCATCAAGTCGATCAATGAAAAAGATTATAGTTGCTATCTTCCAAAGCAATGGAAATAGGAGAGAATTACTATGAGGTCCCTAGAAACTGTTAACTGTCTTTAAATATTTCTACTGTTTATTCCTTATCCTTTAAATATTTATATTATTTAGTCCCTACAATATTAAATATTCATATTATTTAGTCTTTCTGATCAAAGCTAAAATAAGTGGACTAGCGGCTTATTTGACAAGACTAAAGAGTTTGATTTTACAAAATATAGGGACATTTTAATTGAGTGATTTTGAAATAAGGACCAAGTAGTGTATTTCCAAAAACTCAGGGATTTAGTAGTAATTTTCAATAGTCGTTTGTTGAAAGTAACGAGTGCCTTAATACTTCAAAATTTTCAGCATTTGAACTGTTTTTGTGTTCTTTCACTTGCTATGAGGAGTGATAACTGAACCTCTTAGATCTGGAATCTGGACTGTTTTTGCACTTATTTCCCACCTTTATATGAAATGCATTTGCCATTGTACTATTGATGGGTGCTTGGTACGGTCTTTCCTTTATTTTTGTTTTGGATCAACATCGATGAATTTTACTGCACAAGTTTGGCAATGATCAAGTTGGCTTACAGTAATTACTCTTTTAGTACTGTAACTTTTCTTGTATTGTCAGTATGATACAATGTTTTCCTCATTCTGTGGCTTGAAAAGGTAATCATTATTTTGGCAGGCTTTGAAAGCTGCTGGCCAGATATGGTTGCTATCAAACTTTGATTCACAGGAGGATATTGCATATCCAAATGACCCCAGGGCAGTTATTAAGGTGGATGATGACCTTAAGCAGCTCTTTCGGGGGATTGAGTTGCCTCGTGATATGCTTGATATTGAGAAGGATCTACAGAAGAATGGCATGAAACCTGCCACAAATACCGCAAAGAGGAGGGCTGCAGCACAGGTGCAGGGCATTTCCTCTAAGCCAAAGAGCAAGAAGAAGAAACATGAGATCAGCAAGAGGACTAAGCTGACAAATGCACATCTTCCAGAGCTTTTTCGAAACCTTGGTTCTTAGAAACTGTTGAGCTAAATTGAGTTGTTTAGCCAAACCATATGCAAGTAATCATTATGGGCTGAGGAATGCCATATTCTTCGGCTTACAGAAAGGGAATTTGTTGGGATCGTAAGGATGTGTTCTTGCTCAGTCAGCTTTCTACATTTGTTGATCATATTTGTATCAGTGATTTTGGCAGTCATGTAATTTAAAATGCCAAAA
>CAOGCB011177209.1:0-14978 GCA_948266635.1 Cnidoscolus chayamansa | reverse complement strand
AAATTAAATAAATATTTTACTTAAATGAATAATTGAAAAAGAAAAGTGAAACATGAGGGGGGGTAAAAAGTAATTGTCAGAGTGGCTATAGCTTCACCAAACAAGCACATGGATAGATAGCTTGAAATACATTCTTTTTTTTTTTTTGCCATTTAGCAACTTATCTTTCAAAGAAATCAACCATTTTTTGTATCTGTCTACAGGCAAACCAGATTTCAGAAATCTTATCTTAAACTAAAAAAAAAAAAAAATTGAGAAGAGGCTTGTTTGATTGAGAAGCTTTGGAAAGGTGAGGCATGTGCCTCTCTCTCTCCTCATCACTCTTTTTATCATGTGGTGCTTCCTACTTTGCCACCACACACTTGACCCCCTCCCTTTCCCTTTGTCTTCTTTTTCTTTTTAATCTAATAAATTCCCATTTTAATTTTTGGTAATTTGGGTAACTATACAATTTAGTTTGTTTAAAATCAGAATTACAGATAAAGTTAGTACTCTTAAATGAGTTCGATATTGATTTTTTAGAATTAAATTTCTCTCATTTAATAATATCTCTGATCTTAGAATTGAATATATATAATTTCAGATTAAATATCTAATTTAAAAAAAATTATATATTTACGATTGGCTCAAAAGCCACACTTATTTTTTGAAAGTAAAAAAATTCTAAGATTCAAAATTATGTGGGACCCAACATGGCCGGCCATTTACAACACATGGGAGCCTTATTTTTGTAATAATTAATTACATAACTTTGACATTAATATATACAAATCAATTCATTCATTTAAAATTTCAAACTGGCAGTGTTTTCATTTCTTTAATTAATATAAATATATTTTATATTAATTCATTTTTTTAACTAGTAAAAAATATATAATTAATTTAAAATTATATTTTATTTCATAAAAAAATGTAAAATTTATTTCATGAAAAATAAAATAAAATTATATGTATGTAATTAAATTAATTATATAGAAACTCTTTTATATATATATATATATATAGCCCTTTGTCTTGATTTGTAAGTGAAGCATGTTTCATAACTAAAGAAAATCTTTATATTTATGATTTTATATTCCTACAATAGATTATTTACACTTTAACATAATTAATAATAAGAAGGAAAAATGTCATAAGGATAATTTCGTAATATCAAGGAAAATGAGGGGTTGTTTTCCAAAACTGAAATTAGGAGGATTCAAACCTTTTTTTTTTTACGAAAAATTAAAATAATAATAATAATAATAATCTTATTATATAACGGTCGGATACGGGATCTAATTAACGGCGTTTAGACTCCAACAGTCAAAAAGGCCGTCCTCGCTTGTTCAAACCGTAACGCCATCACACGATTTAAAATTTCTATTTTTTAGCTTTCAAATCTATTTAAACTCACATGAGAGGCATATCCACAGTCCTCTCTCTCCCTCTCTCACTCCGTCTGTTACAGCCTCTTATCATTCTCATATATATAAATAAATTTTAAACTCAAAATCTACATCTTCACTCTCTCTCTAGAAATTGTCGCCATTGTTGCAGAGAATCTCTTCCTCTTAAGAAGCTCTTCAATTCCTTTTTCTTAATCTCTCTTCTAAAAAGCCGGATTTTGAATAATCTATCGATCTAAAGTAAGTTTTAATTGTTATTTATCGAATATATTTTCAGATGCTTCTCTGTTCAGATTTCGATCATTGCTCAGCTCAATTCTTTTGGATCCACCTTTGATTCGCCAATGTATATGTTAATTTCAAGAAAATTCTTATTCCTTTTCTTTTTTACTTTTATTTTCGTAGCTAAGAGCTTCACATTAAACTCTGATTACTTTTTGAGTGTTTACTCTTGAATGGACTTAGTTTATTAATGCTTGACGACTTATGAGATTCTTTGAACAATTTTCCCTTTTTGGAAATTTCATTTTCAGAAATAGTATTGTCATATTTTATACGAACAATTACAGAGAAATTATTTTCTAACTGGTGTTGTATTAGCATTTTTTTCATGAATTATTTGTTTAATTGACTCGGTCAGTTCCGTTGTATGTACTGATTCAGGGAAAAGTTTTTTAGATTGGAATATTATCTCAAAGCTAGGGTCAGATGGATTCGTTGCAGTCACAACAGAGAAGAGGGGGTCTGGTTTCGTTATCGCCATCACAAACTCCACGGTCAAGTGATAAAGCAGCTCGAGATCTGCGATCGGGGGAATCAAATTCCAGTAGCAAACATGATAAAGAAAAGGGCGTCAATGTGCAAGTCATTGTGCGTTGCAGGTTAGGTGAACCGTCAAATTTAGTAATTTTGTATTGTAATTGGATTATTAAACTCTCATTTGGATGTAGCTAATGAATGGTTTGAGTAGAGGTATAATTAATTTATCTTGCATTACGTCATTGTTTTAGGTGCATTAATTGCCAAGTTCGTTATTTTTGAGGATGCTAAGTAATTTGTACTTTCCTTTTGCAGGCCATTGAGTGAAGATGAAATGAGAATACACACTCCAGTAGTGGTTTCCTGTAACGAGGGTAAAAGGGAAGTCTCAGCTATTCAGAACATAGCTAACAAGCAGATTGATAGAACCTTTCTATTTGACAAGGTTTGGCCCTTTTTATTTCAGCTCCCTTTAATGTGTGCTATTTGGTCTTCTGGAAAGTTGGAAAATTGCAGACATGATATCCCTGCAACAAAGGTTATAACAAAGAATAATTCATTCTAGGTTTTTGGTCCAACATCCCAACAAAAAGACTTGTATGACCTGGCAGTGTCTCCAATAGTGTATGAAGTTCTAGAGGGTTATAACTGCACCATATTTGCCTACGGTCAGACAGGGACAGGGAAGACATACACGATGGAAGGAGGAGCAAGGAAAAAGGTTTGATTTTTCAGGACATGTTGGTATATATATATACACATATCCTTTTTTTCTCTTGCAACTAATTCCAATTATATTCGTTCTTTTTTTTTTTTTGTTGTAGAATGGGGAATTTCCAAGTGATGCCGGTGTCATCCCTAGGGCAGTTAAACAAATTTTTGACATATTAGAAGATCAAAATGCTGAGTATAGCATGAAAGTTACATTTTTAGAGCTTTACAATGAGGAAATAACAGATCTTTTGGCCCCAGAGGAAACTTCAAAATTTATAGATGACAAATCTAAGAAACCTATAGCTCTTATGGAAGATGGAAAAGGTGGTGTTTTTGTAA
Source organism: Cnidoscolus chayamansa (assembly GCA_948266635.1). NCBI lineage: Eukaryota > Viridiplantae > Streptophyta > Magnoliopsida > Malpighiales > Euphorbiaceae > Cnidoscolus > Cnidoscolus chayamansa. The sequence goes on along the minus strand of CAOGCB011177209.1, from coordinate 11,778 downwards.
GAGGCTTGGAAGAAGAGATAGTTTGTACTGCAAATGAAATTTACAAAATCTTGGAGAAGGGTTCTGCAAAAAGGCGTACAGCAGAAACTTTACTTAACAAGCAAAGTAGTCGTTCTCACTCGATATTCTCAATCACCATCCACATTAAAGAATGTACTCCTGAGGGTGAAGAGATGATCAAATGTGGGAAGCTGAATCTTGTTGACCTTGCTGGTTCGGAAAATATTTCACGCTCTGGTGCACGAGAGGTATGTGCCACCAGCATTTTATCACTTTACTGTACATGATAGCGTAATCAGGATGAGAACCACATGCATACCAAATGTTATATATGCACAAGTCAAGAAAAAATTTGTTATAGTTATAGTTTCTGTAAAATTTTGCTTTTGATTTTATTCTTGATCTCTCAGTGCTTCTGAAGAAAATGGGTCTTGCAGGGCAGAGCAAGGGAAGCAGGGGAGATTAATAAGAGCTTGCTTACACTTGGTCGTGTCATCAATGCTCTTGTTGAGCACTCTGGCCATGTACCATACAGGTATTATTACTTGAAAAGAGGATGATAATTCTTAATAATAGCATTTCCCCAGAAGTGATGCAATCTAAATGTTGGAATGCAATTCCAGGGATAGCAAACTAACAAGGCTGTTGAGAGATTCGTTGGGAGGGAAGACAAAGACATGCATAATTGCCACCATATCACCCTCTATCCATTCTCTGGAAGAAACGCTTAGCACTCTAGATTATGCTTATCGTGCCAAGAATATCAAGAACAAACCAGAGGTCAGTGTTTACTTTCCATATACTAAATGCTATGTTTCTGTTACTTTTGCTTATTGCTGTGCAATCCATGCTTTTTTTATGAAGTTCTCTTAAAACATGCTTCATTGTTGGTTATTATCTCAGATCAATCAGAAGATGATGAAATCTGCAATGATAAAGGATCTGTACTCTGAAATTGACCGCCTGAAGCAAGGTAGTTAACTGCTTCCTTCAAAATTCTCACAAATGCAGCTTAGTTTTTTTTTTTTTTCAGATGATTGGACTATGAAAGCAACAAGTGTATCAATTTATTTTTCTTGTTTGATTAGAGGTATCTGTGTTTAGCCGACCCCAACTTGTTTGGGACTAAGGTTTTGTTGTTGTTGTTGATTAGAGGTATATGCTGCAAGAGAAAAAAATGGAATTTATATACCACGAGATCGCTATCTCCAAGATGAAGCAGAAAAGAAGGTTTACTTCTTACCATTTAATTAGATGATGTCCTTGTAATTGAGTTTTTCTCTGAAAATCAAAATGTTGTTAATTCTTTGTCTGCCTTTTGTACAGGCAATGGCTGAAAAAATAGAGAGAATGGAACTTGAATCAGAATCCAAGGACAAGGTATGTTTCAATCAAGGTTGCAGTTCATTTCAAGTTGCCTGTGAAAAGCCTGGATTAAGCCTGGATTAATTATTTTGCATTCATGTGATCAGCAAATAATGGAGCTTCAGGAACTCTACAATTCTCAGCTACTATTGACAGCAGAATTGAGTGAGAAACTTGAAAAAACTGAGGTAACTATATTTACATCTTCAGCATACAGCCTTTCATGCTCTCCTCTTGCAGAAGATCTGAAGTTACTCTTCATTGTAAATCCAGAACAAGCTAGAGGAAACTGAAAATTCGTTGTTTGATCTCGAAGAAAAACACAGACAGGCAAATGCAACAATAAAAGAGAAGGAGTTTTTGATATCTAATCTCCTCAAATCTGGTAAGCTGAGACATCTTGTGCTTAATCTTGCTTTTCTCTGTCTGCATCCTTTCTGTCCGTCCTTCCAGCATAAGTTTTTCTTGTTGAGTAGTGAAGAAACTGTTTTTGGACCACTTGTGGAACAGAGATGTTCTTCACTCACTCACTTTTTCAATATTTAGGTGTTATATTTGTCATGCTTGGGGTTTGATATTTTATTTACCCATTATAGTTGAGAACTTCCTAATTTCTTTGAAATTATTTTTTTATACAGTTTGAATATAAGTTTGGGATAGACTTGGTTGTTGTTATCGTTGTGTACAGTTTGAATACAAGTGCTTCAACTGGCTAGCTTAATAATGGTGATGACCTTTATTCACGTTTCAGAGAAATCGCTTGTTGAACGGGCATTTGAGCTTCGAGCAGAACTAGAAAATGCAGCATCAGATATATCCAATTTATTTGCCAAAATTGGTCTGTATTAGTTTGAATGTTGACTTTGTTTTAAGGTTGCCATATTTCACAAAATTACTGGTCATTTATAACCAACAATTAATGGTTTCCAGAGAGAAAAGATAAAATTGAAGATGGAAACAGAGTACTCATCCAGAAATTTCAGTCCCAATTGACCCAGCAGCTTGAGATCTTGCATAGGACTGTTGCAACTTCAGTGACACAACAGGAGCAGCAACTGAAAGACATGGAGGAAGACATGCAGTCTTTTGTGTCAACAAAGACTGAGGTACAATCAGACAATATATTAACTTGCATCTTTATAGTAGTTCAGTCTTATAACTTTAATTTTGGTATATGCACAAAAGGCTACTGAAGAACTTCAAGGAAGGGTTGGAAAACTCAAAACTATGTATGGTTCTGGTATCCAAGCATTGGATGAAATGGCTAACGAGCTTGAGGGAAATTCACGGTCAACTTTTGGTAATCTAAATTCTGAAGTTTCCAAGCATTCACATGCTCTTGAGGGTGTAAGTCCCTAATGCCATTACTTCTAATTAACTTACTTTTCACTCTCTGACCTGAGTTATACTCGATCCAGCTTTTCCAAGGAATTGCGTCTGAAGCTGATGCACTGCTAAATGATCTCCAAAGTAGTCTTCATATGCAAGAAGAGAAACTAACTATGTTTGCTGAACAGCAGCGTCAGGTTCATAAAATCCAAGCAAATGATTCCTTTTATTAGGAGATGTTAAGATTTTTTGTCAAAACCAATTGAATTATTCCTTCTGATATTTTGTGGTACAGGCACATTCTAGAGCAGTGGAAACTGCAAGATCAGTTTCTAAAATAACTGTGAATTTCTTCAAGACTCTAGACATGCATGCATCCAACCTGACCCATATTGTGGAAGAAGCACAAACAGTCAATGATCAGAAATTGTCTGAACTAGAAAAGAAGTTCGAGGTAGTTACACTGTTTTTTAAAAATTCATGGACCATTTTGTGAGGCCCTTTCTTTTGCTTGTCAATACTGACATGATTTGTGCCCATAGGAGTGTGCTGCTAATGAGGAGAGGCAATTGTTGGAAAAGGTGGCAGAGCTGCTTGCAAATTCAAATGCGAGAAAGAAAAAACTGGTATCGAGTCACTTTCTAGTGTTGGAATGACTTGCGTTCTGAGATTTGTTCCAGTAACCTTCAAGCGGTAACTTTAATGCATGTCCTTTAGGTACAAATTGCAGTGCATGATCTCCGGCAGAGTGCAAACAGCAGAACCAACAAACTACAAACAGAAATGTCAACGATGCAGGATTCCACATCTTCTGTTATGGCTGAATGGACAGTCCACATGGATAAAACGGAAGCCAGCTATCTTGAGGACACTTCTGCAGTGGAGAGTGGGAGGAAGGACCTGGAGGATGTTCTTCATAACTGGTATGGGCTACTTTTGCATTGAATTACTCCCCTTTTTGGTCCTGGTTTAGTATGTAATGCTTGTCCTAGATTCTATTCTGAATTTATTTCTTTTAAACCCGCGTGCAGTTTGAATAAGGCAAGAATGGGTGCACAACAGTGGAGGGATGCTCAAGATTCCTTGCTCAACCTAGAAAAGGGCAATGTTGCTTCTGTGAATTCCATTATTAGGTATGTCACTTCATATGAGCATCATTTTGGATACTCATTCTAGATCACTAACTTAATCTCTTGTGCCACTTCAGTGGAGGAATGGAAGCCAATCAAGTCCTATGTACCCGATTTTCATCTGCTGTATCAGCTGCCCTTGAAGATGTAGAAGTTGCAAACTATAACTTGCTCTCCTCAATTGATTGTCAGTATCTAATTTCATTCTTGTGGATTAGAGTTTATCTTATGCTACTTTTTGTTCACTGATAAACAAAATGCTTGCAGATTCACTAAAACTTGACCATGATGCTTGTGGAAATCTCAATTCCTTGATTGTTCCTTGCTATGAAGATCTGAGGGAATTGAAGGGTGGTCATTACCATAAGATTGTAGAAATTACAGATAACGCTGGGAAATGTCTTCAGGATGAATACGTGGTAAGACTTGAGTAGTTCCATTGCATGAATTCAAAAATTTTACACATTGTCGTTGCCATTTCATCGGATGCACTTCTGATAGTGGTCTTCCTTCTGCAACATGTTGAATTTAGAGCATCACATATCCTGGAATAACTTTTAAATGTAGTGTCAAAACAAGTTTACACAATACTAGAACATGTTGCTTTCTGATGCATCTGCCTTGTGAGCTAGCTAATGGGTATTTAATGCTAAAACTTACAGGTGGACGAACCATCATGTTCAACACCAAGAAAGAGGTCATTCAATCTGCCAAGTGTTGCATCAATAGAGGAATTGAGAACTCCATCATTTGAGGAATTGCTAAAATCATTCTGGGATGCTAAATATGGAAAGCAAGCAAATGGAGATATAAAACATTTGGCAGCAGCATATGACTCCAGAGTTCCTTTAACTGCAATTAATTAAAACTAAAATGATGGAACACGACAGATAGAAGTAGTAGTAAGAGGTGGGGGATGTGTACAGGTGGTGATATTTCTCTTGCCTTGTCATATTCATTGATTGTTTTTGCTTAAAGAAAAGTTCACTGTGGATCTAGAAAATATATAGTAGATTCTTTCATATTTTATGGTGTTGTGTTCACTGAGATTCTGCTCTCACGGCAGCAGTTTTAAATTAGAATCTGTTTGGAAATTGGAAAATTTTGAGAAAGCTTAACACGTGTGCTAGTTAAGCTATTATCATACTGTGGTTAATATGATTTATGTAAATGTTCCAACTTGATTTGAGATTTAAGATTTATTTAATTTATTTATAGATTGTCTGAATTCACTGTTTTACTTTGCATATTCTGCAAGTAATAAATTTTCTTCAAGGGATAATAGCAAATATCAATAAGTGCAAATATGAGCAAAAAGTTGTATTAAATATGCTCCCAAAGTTAGATTTTGTTAATCCGAAGTACCCCCCTTTAAAACGATAATCTACCGCTTTTTATTACATTAATTAAATTTTATTTTTCCATATTAATTAATCAATAAAAGGAAAGAAAATCACCAAATGAAAAAGACAAGACTGCCTTGCGTGGACGTGTAAATCTTGAGCAAAATCAAGAATCGTTTTGCAGCTCCGACCAGTGAATGGAAGTTACAATAAGCATTTAAAAAAGAAGCTATAAACCTCTTTGTTAATTACTCTTTATCTAAACCATATGTACAGGTAGCTAAGATTTTATCATATCATTCCTCGCTACACAACTGCCAAATCCTCCAAAGGAAAGAATGAACTATATTTCCAATTGATCTAGATAATTAAAAAAAAATTACAAAAAAAAAAAAAATGGGGGGAGGGAGGAGAGGGGTTAGGACAATATAAGTATCCACCTATAATGAATCTATTTCTGAGCCGCAACAACATCTCCTGCTCTTCTACATTGTGCATTAAATCAAATATACATTTAACCTCTAACGGAAGCCACACAACCTCAATAGAACTAACCATGATTTCTGACCTGCAAAACATGGGGAAGCACCTCCTCTGTTAGAAAACTCTAGCAGTGGCAAGCAACCAAGTATACATCAAGAATAGAAAAAGGGTCATCTACTCAGATCAGATATGCTCCACTTGGATACAAAACAACCAAGATGTTTTCTTAAAGAAGTTTAACAACTTTATCTATTGAGAAAAGTCTAATCGGTCAACTGTTTGATCCCACCCAATTCTAAAGGGTTTTATTTGGACAAAATCCCCAATATCCAAATCTTCGCCCTTCTTGCACAAAGAGCCTGCAACTTCACAAAATATACTATGCTCTTGAGAACAATTTTCACATTTTCTGCCAATCCCCCGAAGAAGTTTCTATCAGAGGTATCTTTTTCTTTTTTTTTCAAATAATTACATATCAATCTTCCATATAAAGCCATTGTCCAATTATGGCACTTCAAGCAAAGTATTGGGAAGGAACTTTTCAGACTTCAGAGGCAACCTTACTCTTAACTAGTTATGCATGGAACAAGTGCTCCTAATGGCATTAGATCAATGCTCTTAATATGGCAAAACCAGCACATAGGATAATATAGATGATCCCAACAAAAAAGGAAAAATGGAAATGAAAAACTACACCGTTTTAAGATAATTAGCCATACTAGTAGCTTCAGACCAACTTCTGGAGGATATTTGGTGTCCTGTTGTATGCCCTACGTAATTCAGTGGTCACATTCTGAAGCTTCACCAAATTACAGAAATTGAAATTCATTTAACAGATTATTGAGAACGAAATTTGAAACACTCAAATTATGCCCAAAAATGCTTCAGGCTTAAAGAAGCTAACCAACAGTTCCAAAGGAACTTTGGGAATGTTATGTGTTGACGAAAGTCTCACACTTTAACACCCATGTGGTGATCTCCTTTAACTTCTAATAATCACTATATTGGCAAAAACCTACTGTGTATCGATACATGAGTTATGACAAGCAAATATATTACGACTTGAAAGCCAGAACCACAAACATCTTTGGACCTCAATATTGTGCCTTTATATATTCTAATTCCATTTTCTAGGTAGGAAAGTTAAAACGTTAAAAAGCAAACTAGAAAACTAAAAAACAACAGATTTTCCCAGATTAAACTATCATGTTGTTGAGGGATTTTACTAATTCAAGGAATTAAAAAGCAAAAATATAATGAAAACTACCTGAAATATTCTTCATGATAAGCTTGCACTCAACAGTCCAACCGGCCTCTCTCTCCCAAAAGTTTCATCATCAAAATCGTCATTTGTGGAATTTTCTTGACAAAGCAATTTATTCTCTCCCATTGGATTTAAGCTAAGTGTATCCCAAACCACTGAATGACCCTGATGCAGGTTGCCTTGTTCTGACACAGTACTAGTCTCAGCATTATCATCTGTGCTTTGTTTCACACCATTATATACATCCATTATTTTATCATTATCAGGGCCTGGTTGCATAACATTGATGTCAGAGCCCAAATCAAATCCAGACTTATCCACATTTCCATGAAAAGCCACAGTAACAGCTCCTTGGTCAGGTTGGTCAGCTGGATCCTTTTTCTGTCTCTTCCATTTCTTCGTAGATGAAGTACCATCATCTTCAAAATCTTCTTCTTCTCTCTCTCTGTGTAAGTAAACCCACAATTTCCTCTCCCCATCAAATTGTACACAAGGATCACGTTCATAATGTAAACGGTCCAGGGCTCCACTAACTACCTGATTCACTTGAGCATCAGACACATCTTCAACAATATACTGGGAGTCTCTTATCAAGGTACAGACATCTGCTCTAGTGCCAATACTTCCAGGCAATCTGGCAGCTGCATCTCTGACAAGACAAAGAATTGTAACATGAGGAGGTCGATCACGCTTCAGCATGAAATGGTCTCGAGCTTTTGCAGTTGGCTTGCCACCACATCTTCTCAAAGGAGCAACAATGGATTTTTTACTATCAGCAGCTGTGTATGAGAAGGCTCTGTCAGGAATGGAATACCTTAGAATTTCTTCCTTGCGGAAATAAGCCCTCACTTCTTCGGAACTTGGGCTTATAGTGTTGAGACTCTTCTGGGCTCTGAGGTCCCTGAACCTCTCTTTCTCATCCAGGTTGCACTGCATCAATGACACAGGTGGTGCTGGAAGACTTCCAATTTGCTGAAGAGTCTCTTGACCACTTTTCAGCCAATTAGCAAATGAATCAACCAACTTGATGAGCATTTTATGAGGAAGGCCCCAGTATTCAGGAGATGTTACCTCCTCAACAGTCTCATGATCGTTTGAAGTATGGGGAACTGGACCAATCCAAGACCAACTCTTCGTAGATTTTTCATAAACCCCCAGCACCTTCCAACCCTTTACTCCTAAAGGGGCTGTTTTTGACGAAAATATCTTGAGAGCTCCTCTGACCAGATCGTGAAGGGGCTCTTGTGTCTCCAGAATACAAGGATCCCCAGGGTTTGAACTCACACGGTTAACAATTTCTTGTACAGTAAGAGATGGCACATCCACCTGCAGAGTAGGGTCTGATTTATTTACATCAGCTCTTTTATGAGAAACAACACCATTTGTGTCACACTCTTGCTTTCCATTCTGCTCCTCACCAGGTTTGACAACTTCCAAGGGATCTTCTGAGAGAGGACAGATCATTGCCAGGCGAACTGCCGAAAGGAGATGTATAATGGAAAATGAAAAGCCAGTATGAACTGTAGGTGTAATTGGTATATATGGCTTTTTCTGTGGTTTGGAATCTAAATCCATTTCTGCTGCTCCCATGTCTGTAATAGGTGGCTCAGGAGTTTCCATATCTGAAATGCCAGAGTTAGCCTCCATTTTTCTTTTTCCCTTTTTCTTCAATGAAATGGAGTCGTCAATTTGCTGCTGAAGGACATTGCCATCTTCGTCTCTTCCATCAGAGTTGGTCAATTCCTCCTTTGCTTTTCGTTTCTTTGTCATCAAGTTGAACCCTTGAACTGAAGCATCAGATCTGTCATGTCGATTGGGAACATAAGCTTCACTGCCTCGTCCTCTTTTACCCAATCTAACTCTTGCATTTTCATCAGCCAATAGATGTGTTTCAAGAGAATCATCCGCCTCATCTGTAGTGTAATCATGACTGACCTCCCTTTTTTGCTTTCGGACAGATGGGTAGGCTTTCAATGACGACATATGCAACCTTTTAGCAGATTCTCGCACCTGTCCTTTCTTGCCTATTTTGTGATTTCTTTTCCTGCCATCATCAACTGTAACTTTACCTAAGCCAGGCAGAGAGCTGTTTTCCAAAACTTTAGTTCCAGAAATATGCAATGGACTGCTGTCTTGCATCCTACCTTTCTGTTTTGCTTTTGTTGAGTATAGCGGTGTGTGCGCAAGCTCACTATAACCACTCACCTTCTTGGAGAAATCTTCCATTCCATCAAAAACCATTGCTTTCTCCTGCATACCTTTCTTAACAAGTTTTCCCTTTTTAGCAACTAGGTCAGGTTTTAACAAGGAAGTTTGAGAACCCTCCAAGACACCACTGGGATAAGTTGACCCGCTTCTCATTAAAGGATAGTCATCATCATCATCATCATCAAATTGCTCAGATGAGTCTGATTCAGTTTCTTCATTTTTTGCATACATCCTGTTCAATTTCCTAGCTCCTTTATCTGGCCCTCCATTCTGCACAAATTTTGAATTGATCTTCTCCTTTGATGATTTTGCTTTCAAGTCAGAAAGCAGAATTCTATCGTTTGCTTGTGGAGAAGAAGCTAGATAAGGTGTACAATCCAGATCTAGGGAATCCCTCCCTGCTTTCCACTTCTTGCTTCTCATATTTCGATCATCAGATTTCAGTGAGGACTCCATAGAGATGGCATGACCTTGGTTCTTTCCATGCCAAATGGTATTATCATGCTCTGATAAGTCAAACCGATTACCCTTCACAGTTACATATGGTGATGGGCCTTTCAGTGACTTCAGGTAATCTCCAACAACGAATTGCTGAACATCCTCAGGATACTTGGCCTTTTTGCCAAACTCATGGGAAGTTTGAATTTTAGGGGGCTTAGCTGCAACACCTTTCATTTCTGACAGTTGCTTTGCATTCCTGTTCCTCCCATAAGCATTCTTTGAAGAGGAAGGAAAGCCTGTAAAACTGTCAGTTCCTAATTCATTGCTTCTCATTAGACCATGCTTCTTTCCTGCTTTTAAAAATCCAGCTTTGTCTCTCATGTCACTAGATGCTGCATTGTGATCTTGTTGGAAGCTCATTCCATATGCTGTATCTTCACCATCACCATCATCATCATCATCATCATTAGTTATCATCTGATTCCTTAGCCTATATGCTGTCCTTGAGTCAAATCCCATCACCTTCTGACGAGAAACTGATGCTGCCAAACCATATGGTCTAGAATTTGCATCCAGGCCTTGATAAAGAGAAGGGGACCGGCCCACTGTCTCCTTTGGTGAAAATATTTTTGAACCAGACAACTTCAGTACACCGTTTGAATTCTGCTTTCCATACTTTTGCACTTCCAAACGCATGGAAGGCATTTGTGAAGCCAATTCCAAATCAGAACGAGCCCCATATGCAGAATTACGACTGTGCTTGACAGCACCTTTCCTATCCTTAACCCTTTTGCTCCATAGCCCATCACCTAATTCCTCTTTCTCTGATGAGTCACTCTCCAAATCTTCCACCATCTTCTCGTACATCAAACTCTTCTCACTCTTCATAATATTCAAAACTCTAAGTTTCTCTTCAATACTATAACCCTTGCAATTAAGCCAAGCATCCCTCATCTGACATAAATTACTGACCATAGTATTCTGATGCTTCCTCAGAAGATGATAATGCTTCCGCTTCTGAAAGAAGGCCAAACCCTCTCTATAAAGAGCAACTCTTGGCTCGCATAAGCCTCCTTTTAACATTTGAAACAGCTTCTTAATAGGGCTGCCAAAATGGAAATTCTGGCCTTCAAAAAGCTCTTTGAGAGTTCGCATAAAGGTGGTCTGATCCAAATCAGGCAGATATTTAGTGAGGCTAAATCTCTCCTCTTCAGTTAAAACGTCATTCCACGCATCAACAGACAATACGTCCTCCAAACCCGAAAGATCATACAATTCAAAAGGAACACTACATGTTAAATTCCCAATTTGACAAAACTCAGCCCAAGTTTCCCCTAATTCTAACAAGTCAAAGTCATCAGATCCCGCCCCGGAATCTGCATCATCAAATTCATCATCGTCATCATCAGATTCAGCAGCAGATACTTGACGCTGAACCTCGTCCTCGTCACTGGACATGGTCTCCCTACTATTGGGAGAAAACTCTGAATCGAACCTAGACCCCTTGAAACTATTCTTCTCAATAGCCATCACTACTTCCCAACAACGAGAAACCAACCACAACTTTGTCCCCACTTCGTGCACACTTCAATTATTACCGAAAATTTTCAAATTCTTTCGAACAAAACAAATCAAACCCCTAAAGAAAAACCAACCCAAAATGAAAAAGCCTTAAAATTTGCAATTACCAGAGCTCTAGAAATCACAAGAAATGAGAAGAAAGAAAAAAAAAATTCAAATTTTCTAGATACCCAGAAAAGCAAAATTATAATTAAATTCGTTACCTCCTTCGCAAAGAAATAATCTTGGACGTCGATATTGGAGAGAAAAGTGCGAAAGTCGATGCATTTGAGAGAGGGAGAGAGATGATTGTGTTTGGGAAACCCTAATGTAGAGAGGCTGTTATTGCGTATACATATAAATATAAAAAAGAAAGAGACGAGAAGGGAGATACAGAGAGAAAGAAGATGACAGGAGAGGTGGTGAAGAAGACGATGGTGACGTGGAGGAGAATGGGCCGTCTGATTAGGAGAAGAAGAGGACGTGGAAAAGACGAGAAAGGGCTCAAGTGAAAGGGAAAGGAGAAAGAGAATGCGCAGAAGAGAATAGGGAGGGAGAAGGGTGGGGAAACAGTTTGGCGAGAGACACATGCTGACTCAGTGACTCACTGAGTCTCCACATTCCCTGACCGTCGCGAGTCATTCTCCCTGACTGC
>CAOGCB011177125.1:0-10658 GCA_948266635.1 Cnidoscolus chayamansa | reverse complement strand
CCTTTCCTCTCTTCATGATACAATCCTTAACATGCCCCAAACTATACTTGCTCCCTCCACTCATCTCTCTCTCTCAGCCCTGTTACTGCCATAAATTCCACCAGCCTGCCTTAGAGGAATCTACTTTGTCACCAATTGTATATAATCATATTCATACATCAAAAATGGTCCCTTGAAATGGAAGAAATGGGATCATTTTTAGTTCCGTAAAACAACACCGATAGGAATTAGAGATGTGAAAAGAGAGAACTACATCTTGCCATTTAGAGCCCTAAGTAATTTAGGCCAATCTGGACATCACTTGTCAGTGAGCGGATTAAAATGTCAGGCAAAACTCTTAACAACAATTGTTTTTTACCAAATAGATAAATATCAGACTGAAGATTTATAAATTTGTACGCAAGGATAATACCCAAATAAAACTACCAACTTTACCTTCAGGGATTTCTTCAAGCTCTTATTTTCACTTTGTATACCCTGCAGAATGCTCAATCCGTACTTTATGCTGCAAGGAAAACATTTAAGAAATGTTAAACAATAAATATAGGTATCATTCTCATAATTATTATCAAAACATGTTTCTTTTGGAAGGAGGAGAACTAGCCTTTCAGTAGATATCACAAGTTTAGAACCTTTGACAGAAGCTTCAGAACAATGCATGAAGTGGTGACTGAGAGCCCAACCAACAATTTTCTCTACACCTATCAAGATTATTAAAAAAATTGAAACATCATCAGCAAGCACTGGAAATTGCAGTTTTAGAAGTACAAGTCAATTGAAAAGAGAAGTTTGGGTACAAGAATTGAGTTCAAGCACACTAACTTTCAGTTGCAAGGGCTTGATCTTTAATACACAGAATGTCAAGGTCGGGGCAACACAAACCAACTCGGCTGAGAACCTAAAAGCAGTAAACATTATTTAAATATTTTGCTAGCAATCAACCAAGAATAAATACATCCAAAATGGAGAAAAATAAAAAAAGAAGCAAAATGAAAAAAAAAATATTGAAAGAAAAAAAGGAAAAATTAAAGAAACAATTCAAAGACATGATACTGAATCTTCAACCCAATCATTATAGACAGGAAATAATTACAAACAAGTACATATGACACAATTTCTAATTATCTTCATCTTAAAAATTTAAGGACTTTAATTCCTAGACAAATGCAGTAAAAAAGGATTTGGTGAATAATTTGGAATAACAAGGAAAAATAGGGAATCCTGAACCCGCAGTTTTGATGCTGTGCCAATTTAATGTAATCTTAGTCAGCATTAGAAAGGAAATTGTTCCTCCAATCCCCATTTATTATTACCTTTGTCAAAATTCACATTGCAACATTTTGTCTAGTTCGGAGATCAGATGGGAAAATTTGAAGAAGCAATCATAATATGGCCTAAAAGAAAAAGCTACCATGCAGATAGATGGCAGAGGAACTGAACAAGTACTGTGCAAAGTAATCATAATACAGGAAAGGTGAAACAAACCAAAGATTAATGATTAATACAATTGGATCATTATACCAACCGAATGAATGCTAACAATGTTGGCCTGTGCTTTCAGAGTTTCTATATCATGCTCCAATTGCTGCTTCCAGTCCAAAAGCAAAGCTTCATCCTGCCAGAATCTCCATAATGCAAGATAAGATAATTCAAAAGGAAAATTACAAGCAGCGAAAGCTCATGAACCAAATGCAGACTCAACACCTGAGGCAGCTGTATTGTCACTTTGTTAGGAAAAAGCCGTCCAAGCTGCTTCATAGTTTTAGGAGTTTCCTTGCTTCTATCATGCAGTCGACCAAAGTTATCCTGAATGAGAAATTAAACTTGCATCATTTAATGACAGACCAACCTAGGTATATCACAGACAGCGTCATCGTAAGAAGAATGCATATAGATATTAGATTCAGTTTTGTAAAACACTAATCTGATTAAATGGTGTTTTAAACTGATAGCAGGTCAGTCACCTAGATATACATAGAGTTCACTTGGCTGTGCATTTAAGAAGAAAAAAGGCAGGTCTGAAAAAACAAGGTAGTACATGTACAGCTAATTGTGCAAAAGCAGGTCGTGTCCTTTTAAGATGTGCTTTGGAAACGCACACCTAAACAGCTACTTTTTGAGGAAAGCAGGTTTGAAGAAAACATGGGCAGCAAATATATTCCTTGACAAATTGTCATATTAACTATTTTACCAATGTGAAAGCTGGATAAAACCCTAATGTCTGCCTTTACACTTCCTATTTTGATATTTACTGTTTTACTGATATAAAAGCTGGAGAAAAGCCATAATATCTGCATCTACTCTCTCACCCCTCTCATCTCTCATTGGATCTTAGATTTCTCACCTCACTGTAAGTATTGTAGGCTTTTTTTCACCGAATTTACTCTTCAAAATAGTACTTTTTTTCTTCTCAATTTTTTCCCAGAAGTGAAGAACAAGTAGAACCCGTATACAACTTATTATACCTATTCCTTATCTATATTCTTTTGGGCCAATAGTAGGACAGTTTTTACATCATTATAGAGACCATATTATACAATAAAAACATATTTTTACATTTTTCTTTAGATTATTATTTTGATAATTACTTGATCTATTTCTCTTCAACTATCCCAGCATTTAGGGTAATTTTCAGTTATAATTGTTCTTTTGTAAATATTTTGTAAACACACTCCATTACATATACTAAATGTAATTATATAAATTAATAAATACATTTTTTAATTAAATTAGATCCACTAAAATTATATGCTTATTCTTATTGGCCTTTTTGGTCATTTTACTCCCTACAGATCAAACAGTAGTTTTGAGAACAGCTGTGTGAATTTTAGCTATGGCGCCTCATCTCAAGGCTCTTGCCTAAGGCTATAGTATCCTATTGCTCCTTAATAACACCAAATTAATTTTTGCAGTCATATATTTGACAAGAAATTCTATAAAACTACTGATGCAAATCTTAGCATACCGGGAATGCAAGATCAAGTAAAGCAGTGTGGTTGCTTCCAAACTTTGTAAATAAAAGGCCACCAGGTTGAGACTGAAAAGCATCAACAGTCAGCAGAGGTATTAGATTCCTCCCATGCCTCAAGTGCCAAAAGAAAAATCAAATGCTTACCTTCTCTTTACGGCTATCTATCTGAGTATGTGAACCAATTACAATTACTCTTTCTGGTAAATTTTCAAGCTTACTTCTCAAGCCAGTGTATGCATCTTGATTCCCCACCATAGACTTTTCTATATCTTTCACAAACAATATCACAGGGCTGTGTTTACTTTCATTTAGAGCAACCTATAAACATCATAAAACTCAGCACCTGAATTGACAAAAAGGGAAAAAAAATAAAAATAAAACAACAGCAACCAGCAAGTACCTCAAAGAGTTCATTAATAGCAAGCCTATCAACATCTTCACCACCAGGTCCATCCAAACGAAGTGAATTCGCTGCAGCGTTAAAAATTATAATTGGTAACATTCAGCAACAAACACCTATTTCTAATAAATCAACAATATAAAGTGCAGATGGTTCAGCAAAGATCACCAGCGCAAAAATAACCATGGTCTTCTTCACAGAGACCACCAAGGTCATTGCCTTCTGGAATAGATCTATCAAATCTAACCCCAATCTTTGAGGATCCATTTTCTTCAAAAGCAAGTACTACCTTGCCGCGAAAACCAGCTGCTGGTCCCCTTTTCAGTAAAATTAAAGAGAAAAGTTAAAGGGTGATAATAGAGAAAAGGTTATATATCTATACAATATACCAATTACCCACAAACTGCCTTTTGTTAAGCAAATTGCATTTGATCAAGATTCAGTTCCATAAAAACCCCCATCCTTAAAATATCATGAACGGTTGTCGTGCTGCTGCTGCTGCTGTTTAGTGCACGTGAGTTTGTAGACCAATTATTCTATGCAAAAAAAAAAAGTCTATTTGATGGTTTTATGCAAATGGGCACACTTTTCTTGTTTGGTTGAAAGTAATTAAGATACAGGCAGATGCAGAGAGACCACTTGAAATACCAACTAAAGAACTTTCCACTTAGGGCAGCTCCAATTATTAACTTATAATATTAATCCAGTAATCAACTCAAGAAATAAGAAATTAAAAAATAGCAATAAGAAAAACCTTGGAGGATTGTGCATAGGAGGCATCCCCACAAACTTTACTCTATCACCTGCAAAATGATAAATTGAGGCAGCAATTTAAAGGGGTTAGCCGAGTAAATGATAGGAAAGCAATAGAATAAGAAGTAGATGTATAAGCTGCTTAAGCATCTATAAACATTTATTGCATCTGTGACAGAGCACCATGCCTGCTTTAAATGTATAGTTTTTGGATGATGCAGTAGAAGTTTCCTGCTTTGGCAGACCCTGAGAGCTTGTTGTGGAGCCACCAGTAATATCAGCCTCAACACTAGAAGTTGGTTTCTTATGATGAAATGCTGCCTGGACAGCTCGTTTGGCAAAAACAGATGCCCTTTCAGGCTTTATACTTTCTTTGACAGCGTCAGATTCTTTGGGCACTGAAACCTGAAATTATAATAAAGCATAATAAGAAGAGTGATGGCCAAAATAAGGCTCTAATACTCGATAAACAGGGTATATTAGGAACGTAAAAAGATTGCTGTGCGGCAAGAGGTGAGCTATTCATGGTTCAGAGGGGTCACTTGACACCATAGAACCAATAAAAAAAATTAACGATGATTTTAAATTCAAAGAGTTTTACAGTATTATTCACAAAAAATATGGTTTTGACCCCATGGAATTTTAGCATTCATTTATTAACAGTTTTGACTATTAAATTGAAGCGTCTTTCCTTTATTATATGGCAAAAAGGGAAGATATTAATTTGCACATAGCTTTTGTATATTTGCATCCCTTCATGTAAATTTGAGCCAATCTTTGTTTCATATTAGATGTAGATTGAATAATGCTTAAAAATGCCCTTACAACTTAAAGATATCAAAAACTATGAGTTTTTTCCAATTACTTCAATTCTCCATTCATCAGCTGATTGCATGCGTACAGAAACAAATAGCAAATTTATGAAAACAAATTTGGCATATTCAGTTTCTGTTGTTTTCAAAAATGATATTCTATAATTATTTTCTCAATTTGATATTTAATGATTAACATTCTCTAATTATATGTTACATCAAAAATTAGTATTATGATTTTCGATTTTTCAACAATTGATATGTTAGCTCAACCATTAAAGAATCTTACACCAGGCAACAGAAGTGAATCAATGACTAGCAGTCTAGCACCAATATCTTTGGCAAGTGCTTTTACTAGAGTCTCCTGATATATTTCCGATCCTGCAAACAATTCCACAATGATAAGATTTGCACACAAATTAAAGATAAAACATAAAGTTAGAAGGATATCAACAAATAAAAGAGAGACTACCTGCAGGACCAGATAATAATATGCGTGGGGACACGGTAGAAAGGTCACATGAAAACTTTAGAACTTTTTTGTCACACTTTAAATGAATGAATGCAGCACCTATCAGAACTTTCTTTGTTGTATCACTGTAAGAAAGCTCATTGCAGGAAAAAAGGAAGAACTGAAATTAGCATCTTAGATACTCATTAGTAATGGGAATGAAAGATTTTCACTAGATCCCACACAAAATGCCAAAAGATAACCAAGAAACAAAGTACCATGTAATTATTAAAACTCTACAACAAAAATAACAATTTAAAGCAGGAAAGTATCATATTATGCAAAGAAGAATATATTAAGTATTGCTGAAGAAGTTGTGTGACACAATTAACTGAGAGCAAAGAGTGAACCTTAGATAATACGGGAAATTGTCAAATGAAACATCAATGCCTTCAGGATTAAGAATTCTCTGTTGTAAATTATCTTTATATGCCTGCCGTCTGGTTGACAACAGAATTGTTGGAGGATCTAAAACATTGAGGAGTTCTCTTATTTCCCTTTGCTCATCAAGTATTTTGGAAATGCTGCCACTCACATCAAATTCAGAAGAACCTGCTAGCATCCTAAAGAGTGGCCTCAGTTCATTGGCTGAACCAGCAATCTTTCTGTTTCCTGCATCAACAGTAGCACCCAGTCCAAGACTATCAAGATTAGGATTTTGACTGGATGAAGTAGAGGTTGGAACAATAGTTTTTTCCCTTGAAGAAAAGCCAGTCAGCTCATTATTACTTGTGCTACCCTTCATGTCAACTTCAGGAATGCAATCATCAGGTGGTCCACAAACAGATGGTACAGGGGAAATATCAGTAGTTTGATGAATGTCCTCACCAGCTTTGGCAGGAGGCGATAAAAGAGATAAATCTTTTTGAAAATCAGATAAAGATGCCAGTATTGATGCTCCTGCAAAAGCTGAGGGATCCCCGGATCTTGCCTCAATCTGAATCCCTTTCAGAGGAGGGCCTTGAGCTTCTAAGATATTTACGGAAGGTACACCTGGGGCACTTAAGCTATCATTTGTGAGCTGCTGAAAGATCTAATATTCCCATTAAGGAATTTATTTGATTATTAAAAGAGGTAATTAATATCTGAGTCCAATTACATAAGACAACCATTTATTATGGCAATGCAACAGAAACATACTTCATTTTTGCTTTTCACTCGCAAACAGTGAAAAAAAAAAAAAAAAAAACAAAACAAAAGTGCCATGCTGCATTAGAAAAGGCAAAAAGGATACATATGCATGTTGGCCAGAAGAACTGAATACCACTTCATCACCTCCATTAATCACTATCATGCCCGGTTTTTGTAAGAGTTTACCATTAACTTGGACAGCTCCTTTACACCCAGTAACTTCCAGTAAGGCAGCCGATGCACCTCCATTCTACAGAGAGTGATTATAAGGACTTAAATAAAAATATCAATAAATAAGATGTACTTAAATAAAAATATCAACAAATAAAATGTACTTTTTCCAGCCATAATGCCAATAATTTTTTAACTTAATTTGATTTGTGCAGATATATAAATTAAATAGTGAAATAGTGCAAAGAGATTATACCTCTAACTGTTTTAGTTTACATAAAATGCCACTGATGGATGGATCATTGAGCACTAAATCACAACTACGGTTTTGACCAACAGTGAAAATGTCGCACATTTCCTTGTGAGGGTACTGCTAAAGATGCAAAACATAAAAACGACAGAAAAATTAGTAAATCAGTCTAAAAAACCATAAATGTTCAGATTGATCTTCAGAATTTTGCCTCCACTGAAGAAAGACACCTACAAAACTCAGCACCACATTTCCAGTTCACAGTTGTACTAAAGAGAAGAGAACTATCAAACAAGGTGAGGAAAAACAGAATTTTTTTTCCCTATCAGGTCAAAAGGCAACATTTTCAAAACAAATTAGAGGAAAAACAAGGTAATAATTATTTGAGTTCCAAAACAATTTTAGTTATAGCCAAATTTATTCGATTCTTTTTTTTTTCCTAGTTGTTCCAGATCAGCAAACTGAATTCAATAGCTGATTTTTGGCTAGAGGTTCCATCAAGCATACTAGGGGCATCACACTAACATTCCTAGAACAGAGGAATAAATGTTACACCCAATTATAACATATGCTAAAGCAACCAACAAATAAAAAATTGTATAACAATTAGTCTCAATGCAGATAACAGCACATCATGCTGTGGAAAACCATAATCACTAACCTTATTCAACAGAGAGGTGAACAGGGAACTGAAATAAGCAAAGATAACCAGAGGTTCACTCACTCCCCTCTCCGAGTTTTCATTCCTAGATGACAATAAATCGGCATGTTCAGGCCCTCATTAGATAGCCTTTGAAGCATGAAAAGACAAGCTTCAGTCAAATTTCCCACCAATTATCCAAACTAACTACATGTTCCAGACATAAATAAGGCCTCACTTTATGGAACTTAAATGCCAAATGCCTCATTAAACAAAGTCCAAGCAACCTCCCAGCAATTCTCCAAAATGCAACAATATCCAGAATATCATGTCCCAATCAAACAGGCACTTTTAACCTGCATGAAATGTCACGCCCAATCACGAACAGAAGAAGCCTACTCATGTTGAGTTTTTTTTTTTTAATCTAGAGGAGAAGACAATTAACCATCTTCTACTATTCTCAATTCCTACCCCTACAAATATCATAGATTTAAGTCTAAGACTGCTAAATGCACAGAAAATAAGATGGAGTATTGAAATCATCCTTGCAACATTGGAGGAGAGCAATATAGGGCTTTCCTAATAAGAGAAATGCCAATCAACGAAGCACCTACAAACGAGTAGAGAAATACTATTAACGGTCTCTGGCAACAATCCCACACATAAGCTCTTCTAAAATAGACTGCAAAACACAAAAAGCCTAACAGGGGAAATCAAAGTAACATACATTTCTCCATCATATCCTGGACTCTCTCTCTCTCTCTCTCAAGCAGAGCTCACTAGTCAATGAGTGGAGATCACATAGATAGATGGACATTTGAATCTGTAGCAAGCCATAATACTTCAAAACCAAGAAGATAACAAATGGACCCGTTTCAGAGACTGAAACCACACAGCTGCTAAAATAATTTATACAGACTCGTATTAGCAAACTACAAACCCACAAATGGTAAGGGAAACAAGGATGCAACTAAAAATGAAATGTAGGATATAATGAAAAAACCATCATTCCCGATTTCCCTCGACACTGAGTTCACTTAAAGCCAAGTAGCTGTGCTCCACTACTCGCAGAATAACTGGAAAACAAATGAAAATCAATGAACGAAGTGCATTATAAACCAACCTGGGAAGACTGGGAAAGCAACTTGCCCCATGCAACCTTGTCGCTCAGTTTCGCGGGTTTTGTTGGCGCGCACTTCGTCGGCCGCTTCTTCGTCCGAATTGTAACAGCCTTGGACATGTCAGTGTTCAGAGTAGATTCATCTGAAACCCATCACCAACCAAGCTTAATCTTATAACTCATCAGAAACGCTATATGCATAAAAGAATTAGCTGAAGATCGCACCTAGAGGCTTTGGGGACGTCAAGCCCTCGCCTTCAACATCAAGAGATTTCTCTGCATCAGCAGGGTTGGACTCTGAAGCGACTGTTACCAGCGGATCAGAGGATTGCAGCTCAGGGTCACGGGGCACAGACCCGGATTCCTTAGCCGGAATTAGGGTTTCCACCGGCAGGGCCACCGTTTCATGATCTAATGAAGAGGAAGCCTCCGTCGAAGCCGTGACTGCCGCCGACGCCGACTAGCGTTCCATCAAGAAGAAAACATCAAATCATAAGCCACAAGAACTCCAGAGAAAGAGAAGAAAAAAAAAAGGCGTCAGTACCTTGGATCTCTTGGAGGATGGAGCAGAGGAGGCAGATAGGGAGCGCTTGGAAGAAGAGGAGCTGCGCCTGGTTTCAACCATGGTGTTTGGTTCTCTCTGATCCAGCGACGAGAGGAGGAGGAGGAGGAGAAGAAGAGCCGCGGTGGTTGTTTGGTTCGTTGAGAGAAGGGATATGAAGGAGGGTAAATGATTGCGGGATATCAGTTAGGCATTTATCAGGAATTTGTTTTTAATATATTATGGTCATATTTAATAAATTAATTGTACAGAGAGAGAGGAACTAAAAGCAGGGGGGAAAAAAAAGAGCTTATTATATAATTGTGGTGAGAGGTGCGAGACTGTTTCGGTTTGGTTGGGTTGGGTGAAATTCGTGTGAAATTAATGCAGGTGTATTTGGCAAGTTGGATTTTTATTATTCACATTTCATTGCTTTAAAAACCTTATAAATATTAAGATTTTCACTCAAAATAAAATGTAACATTTATTAAATAGTATACAAAAAATAATTCACTGTAATTTAATTTCATATACTTTATCTATTTTTAACTATGTATATTAAAATAATACTCATTGTTTAATTAATTAAATATTAATTTTGACAGAAAAATAAATATATTTTTAATGAAAAACCCATAATAAATAATAAGTCAATAAAAAAATTTTATATTTTATAATCGAATCATTTTTATAATTTATATTAAATAAATTAAATGAATCATGTTATTTATTTGAAATAATTCAAAGTGTGTTGTATATTTAAATATATTTAAAAATAATTATTAAAATAAATAAAATATTTATGATATTAATTTTCAACTAATTATAATACTTCTCATTAATCATTATTAATTGAAAATATAGTCATATGTGATATGGATAATGTAGACATATAAAGTTGAGTCCTAAATGGTTGAAAAAATTTTAATAAATCAGAATGTAATTAATAATTAGATATTATAATATGGCGAACAGTTGGGGTTGAGCAGGTTAAGCTGGATTGTTTGTACGAATGCGGAAGGTGCTGTGGAGGAGTGTGGACTAGATGGGCAAATTGACAGACAAGAGTGAATTGAAGTGCACGTGTGGAAAGAACAAAGAACCTACGGTTATATGAACACTTGGCCGCTGCGACCTGCGAGGCACCTAATTGGCTGCATGTCGAAGTAAGTACGTTTCAAAATAGGAGGCTAAGTCACTGTGCCGAGCAGGAAGCGCAACCCACACGCCACCTCATTATATAGCTGTCTCTGATGATCCTCGTGATAAGAGTCAAACTTTACCAATTTCCCAAGTCTTGCTTTCTTTATCAGGTATGCTTACAGATAAACCCTCACAAATGGAAGGCTAAAATAAAA
>CAOGCB011176924.1:0-11314 GCA_948266635.1 Cnidoscolus chayamansa | reverse complement strand
TTTGTGCTTGTACCTTGTTTGGTTATATTTGCCAAAGGAAGAAATAATTAAAGTAAAAAAAAAAAAAGGGGAAGTCGAAGACGTTAGCAGCGTACCAAATCGAAGAAATTCTATTGGAGAGACTGTGTCGGTTGGGGAAGGAGCAATTAGAAGGAAGGTGAATGGAAGATACCAATAGGTAGGAGGTTACCCAACTATCTAGTTAGCTTAATCAGCAATACGACCTTTTCCTCCCTCCATTTGCTCTGTTTTTTCACCCAAATTCAAGGTAAATAAAACGACTTCGTATGCAACACCCGGTTGGCCAATTACTCTGTCGGATTCAGCTTCAATCGTCAATAAATGTTATTACGAGTGACGCCGAAATCTTTTTTGACGTTGTTGTACACGAAAGCTGCAACTGCAACGTTTGGGAGATCTACTGCTGTTTTTTTTTATTTTTTTTTATTTTTTTTTTATGTTTAAATTTTTGGAGGTGAGCTTGTTTCATCATAGCATCTTTACAGTCGACCCCAATTGATTTGGAACTAAGGCTTATTATTATTGTTATTGAAACTTTTAAAAATCAAATTTTCTGTTGTTAATTAACTCTAAAAGGGGAAGCCCTCCTTTTAGGAACCCTACATCCCGGTCCGACAATATATGAAGAGGTAAATCACGGTACGCAGCGACCTCCTAGATGGGAGATCCAGGACTCAGTGCTCACAAAAAATCCACTCGAAAAGTGAAACTACCACACTGCGGCTGCCGAAGTTCGAATCGTAGTCCTTAGCTCCAAATCTGCTACCCAAGTTTTCGCCAAATGAAATTAGGCTAACATAAACCACACATCCCTGCATCTTGGAATTATGTTTTGGAGTTAATTGTTTTACTACTACATTGTTAGTGTAAAAAGAAATATAAACATGTAGAACTAAATTTGAAAAATAAAAAATGTGATCCTTTTCAAAAGTTTTAGAGGTCTTTTACATTAGAGCTATTTGATTATTACTGGCTAAGCAAGTAATGATTACTCTAACGTTACCAATTGAGTGGATAAAAGTTGCTCAAACGTTATTGGTTAATTGAATAATGGTTACTTGAGCATTATTGGTCCAATTCAATGATTAGTCAAAGGTTTAATTGATTGATATGTCACAAGCCATGTGGACATCTAATTTGGGGCAATATTAGTGGTCCCTTCGAAATGGTTCAAGAATCTATTTTTAGATTAACATTTAGTTTTCAAATTTTCAAATTGACACTCAATTTTGCATGCACTAAAAAATTATAAGTATTGTTGTAGATACTGTAGTGTTGTAACAATTCAGATTTCAAACTATTACCGGTGTTAGAATTTCGACTACCTGAAAATTATTAAAACTCCTAAACATGACTAGTACATAAGTGTTTAACCTAGATTTCATGCAACATAATACCAAACAACCATCCTATGTCATGTCAAGATAAGAGAGACATTTAAATCTCTATTTACATACTTACATCATTCTATTATAAGTCATGTCCAATCATAGGAAAGTTAGTCAATATATACTTGTCATTATTGCATCACAAAAAACTAGGTTATGGAACATATATTATTAATTCAACTTTTAGAGAGACAAGTACAACTATTTCTCCATATTCACATCCATAACTACACAACCATAGTCTTTATGTGTTTCTACATTTGAAAACAGGAAGGGAACATAGGAAAAGGGAGAAGGGACATAAAAACATAAAATGGGTTAAGCTAATTGAATAGCATAAGTAGATACAAAAAATATTTACTTAATATTTATAAATCTATCAGTTTCATGCTCGTGTATACAATATCGTCAAACAATTAACATAAATCTTACATATAAGGTGAATATGTCACCAACGACTTCTTAACATATACAAAGTATAATACCAAAAGCTTCTTTCCGCCATTTGGATTCCACTACTAAGAAGCTCCATTTCAATCTATCTCGAACTTACCATAATCTTATAAAAACATAACGAAGTTGTTGGATCACTCATAAATACTGCATCATTTACAGATCAAATAAATTAAGCAATGCATCATAACTCATATAACTAATGCACTCACCCTAAAATATCATGATGTGTACACATGCAATAAACATTAAACATTAAATTTTTGTATCATGCTTTATATAAAGTTAAAGATCTACTCACTTGGGTTTTTTGTGGTCTAAACTTTTTAAATTCTGAACGTTCTTGTTACCTACATATATTGAATTTAAAATTAAAAACCACCTTTCTAAACTACTTACATACTTAAAATGTCTCTACAGTTTATTTCCATAAATTTACATATACTATTTACCTTTAACATAACAATTTATTTAAAATTCTTGATAGGAAATTTCTTACAACTAGCCTTAATGACCGAGGTACTTCAATTGTAAAGGTAAAACCCTGAATTTGAATTCTGGTTCAGCAACCTAGGCATGAACCAAATCTCTTGATTCAACCATTTGGCAACACTCAACCGAACCAACCCCTTAATTCTACTTCCTGGTCCACTCGCTCGGTTGCGCTCAATCGAAACATCCCCTCATGACTCGGGAACTCACCTAGTTGCTCCTACATGGTTTGACTCCTACTACAAATGACTCAACAACTTGTATGACTACCTCAAATGGCTCAGTTTCTACCATAAATGATTCGGCAGCCTATTTGGCTACCTTCAATGGTTTGATTTGAATCAATAAAATGTCCTTTAAACCTTTCTAAACTTCATTTAACTTAGTCCCATTATTAACTACACAATTTAGACACTAAACCTCACATGCATTTCATTTATACAAAATTGTATCCGTTAAACCTCACCTTTCATCTCAATTCTAAGATTAATTTTTAGTTTAACTCTTTCAAAGTCTAAAATATGGAGTCATCCATCTGCTCACCATTTTTACAAATACCAGCTCAACCCACATTTGTGAATCAAAACATGAAATTTGCGACTCAAAACATGAAATTTGCTAACATTTTAACGTTGAATAGCATCATTCAGAACTCTTATGATATCACACTTCCATTTTTCATTACATGCATAACTTTCCTTATAATTTTTCCATCACCGAAACTACCCTTTCCCCTCAAACTAGCCTATTTCAGCGAGGTAGATTGCTGGAATGAGAAGATCTCCTATGAACTTTACTCTTTTTATCTTGCGAAGTTCTTCACTTTCCTCTTCACGAACGACCCTCTATGCTCAAATGTCTTTCTCTCCTTTTTCCATTCAGCAAGTTTCATTATTTTAAGTGAATAATGAAGAGAAGTGATCATGTGTCCCCTTTCCCTCCTATTGCTACAACCTCATTTTTTTTATAATGAGATGGCTTCAGCCTAACTTGCCAAACTAATAAATATATAATTATTCTTATTTCTTTTATTTCTTCTTCTTTTTTGTAATTTAACCATCTTTTATTTTGATCCTTCATAACTTTAATTATTTATTTTCAGCTCATTTTCCACATATTATGTAACACCCAACACTTTTTCAATGTTGAAATCTAATTTCTCGAACGGAATATTCAGAAATCGGATCGGAATAGTGAATAATGTTCAAAATGAAAATCTAAAAGATGTTGAGGATTAATATGAAAATTCACAATGTTGAAGAACTAGAATGCAAAAGAGGAAAATATAAAGGACTAAATAGGAAATAGAAGCATAATAATGTAGAACATTAGTTAATATGGTGATGCTATGCTAATACATTTCAAATTGCCAACGAATATGTGGGGAGAAGCATTATTAACAGCATGTCATATACATAATAGAATTCCTTTAAAGAAATTAAAAATTTCTCCATATGAAGCATGGAAGGGAGAAAGCCTAATCTGAGTTATTTGAGGTTATGGGACTGCATAGCCCATTATAGGATTCTAGATCCAAAAAGAACTAAATTAGGACCTAGAGGGCTTAAATATGTATTTGTAGGGTATGTAGAAAATTCTAAAGCTTATAGAATGTTGGATTTAGATTCTAATATTATCATAGAATCTAAAGATGTTGATTTCTTAGAAATGATTTTTCTTGGAAATTCTACCATTAATCCACATTCAAGCAAAGAAATTTTAGATTCTATAAAAACACAAGATTCTTATTTAAATTTGAGTTCATCTTCTAGTAATAAACGAAAATATATTGATACTCATGTTGAAACTAGAAGGAGTCAAAGAGCACGAAAAGAAAAGAACTTGGGTTTTGATTTTATTTCCTCACAAGCTTTGGTTGTTTTGGTAGAGGGTAATAGGAGTGAGCTACTCAACATTATTCCTATTGTTTTTAATGCGGAAAAGGAACCAAAGTCTTATAATGATGCAATGACCTATAGAGATTCTGCTTTCTGGAAAGAGGCTATAAATGATGAAATAGATTGTGTAATATCTAATGGTACATGGGAATTAGTTGATTTATCTCATGGTTCTAAACATACTAGCTGTAAATGGGTATTCAAAAGAAAGTTTAATACAGATCGTTCTCTACAAACTTTTAAAGCTAGACGTATTATCAAAGGTTTTAGATAAAAAGCAGGAGTCGATTATTTCGATACATATGCTCTAGTGGCTAGAATTACTTCTATAAGAATGTTGTTTGCTTTAGCATCAATATATGATTTATGTGTTCATCAAATGGATGTTAAAACAACATTTTAAAATGGAAATCTTAATAAACAAGTATATATGGAGGAACCTAAGGGATTTATACTTCCTGGTAATGAGAAGAAAGTTTATAAACTAATAAAGTCTCTATATGATTTAAAATAAGCACCTAAACAATGGCATGAAAAGTTTGATAGTGTGATTTTACGTCACAGATTTCAACATAATGGAGCCAATAAATGTATTTACTCTAAATTTACAAAGGATTACGGAGTAATAATATGTCTTTATGTTGATGGTATGCTTATCATTAGGACCGATATAATTGGTGTTAATGTGACTAAGAAATACTTGAATTCTCATTTTAAAATGAAAGACTTAGGAGAAGTAGATACTATCTTAGGATTTAAAATAAAGAAACACAGTGAGGGTTATACTCTATGTCAATCACATTACATTGATAAAATTCTTACTAAGTTTCATCACTTAGGTATTAAAGAAGCAAATATTCCATTTGATGTTTCTAATAAGTTAATAGAAAACTTAAGAAGATCTATTAGTCAACTAGACTATGCTAGTGCTATAGGTAGTCTAATGTATGTAATGCATTGTACTAGACCAAATATTGATTTTGCTATTTGTAAACTTTCAAGATACACTCATAATCCTAGTTCTGCATATTGAAAAGCGATTGGTAGTATTTGGTTACCTTAAAAAGACAAAAGCTTATACCTTATTTATCATCATTTTTTATCTATACTTAAGGGTTATAGTGACGCAAGTTGGATAACTAGTATTAATGATAATAGATCAACGATTGGTTGGATTTTCACCTTAGGTGGTGGGACAGTCTCATGGGCTTCTAAGAAATAGACTTGCTTTGGCACCAGCAGACAAAAAGGCTGAATGACTGAAAAATATGTTATTGAATATAAAGTTGTAGCCACAACCAATGCCATCAATCATTTTGCACTATGATAGTGAAGCTACTATGTCTAGGGTGTTTAATAAAATTTATAATGGTAAATCTAGACATATTGCTTTACGACATGAATTTGTTCGACAATTGATTCATGATGGAATTATCACTGTTGTATATGTGAAATCTAAAGATAATCTTGCAGATTTATTAACTAAAGCGTTACTGGGAGATATGATTAAAAGTACTGCATTTGCAATGGGTCTTAGATTTCTTTAAAGTTGTTTTGTCACTAGTAATGTAAACCTTACTATTATTATTACCTGGTGATTTTAATAGTTTAAAAGGTACTAACAAGTTATAGTTTGTAATAGTAGAACGAGCATTAGGGTTTATATAGTGCTTATGGAAAATAGGTTGAGTATGTACTACTCTTAATAAAGATATTCAGATTGGAATAATATAATCTTCACCTATATAAACACTTGAAGTGGTGCCGCTTCTGTCAAAGTTTGAAACTAAGACTTTGTTACGTGTTTATGAATTTAGGAGGTAGCATAAGGCCATATCATGGTGCCAAAGCTCACAGTGAACAGTTTGAAGTTGTATGACTTGTGTGTGTGGAATTTCCATTTTTGCCACAATAGAAATTGTGGTCTAATATATGTATATAACCATTTAAATTTCAACAATAATATGAAATCTCTTACACTAATAGATAGTTTAAATAAAAAGATACATTCTTTATTCATGAGTTAGGTCACTCTGGGACATGTCTAGATTACTACAAGCAGTTAGAGGACAAGACATTTGTTTGTTTGTGTAACTACCCAATCCAACATCATGTCTTTTGGACAATAACTGTTGCATTAAAGCTATAAATATCACAAAATTAATCAGTTCCATATCTCGCTCTTAACTATTTTCTTATCAACACTTTTGCTTATTATTCTTGTTGAGAGTTTTGATTTTTGTTGATTAGAACTCTGATTCTGGTTTTACTATCCTGAAAGGATTCTGCCTTGTATCCCAGCAGCAACATAGTGGAGACATAATTCTTCAAAGGAAAGTTTTTTTACGACCAAAACCTATCATAATGTTTCTAGATTACTACTTTTCTAACAAATTGTGTTGTTATTGGATTTTTTTCCCCTTAACCTAGTGTATACCGGTGCCTTCATGGTCTGTGTGAATGCAATTTAGTATTTAAAAAGAAAATGTTTGAAGTTTTCTATATCATAACTTATTTCAGGCAATTATTTGCCTTTAATTTTTATTAGTTTAACCAAAATATATTAATTAATTTAGAGATAATAAAATAGATGAGATATAAAAAAATAAATATAGCATTAATATTTTTCTTGATTTTTATACTTATATTATATTCATTGCTTTTATGTTAAAATATTTAATTTATTTATCTATTTTTATTTAATCATTTTCTTAAATACTTTTCTTTTTTACTAAATGTTCGTAGGTTTCCTCATTGTAACTTCTAAACTCAAGAGGTTTGAAAAAATTATGTCTTATTTAATGCTGCATTTTCTTTTATTTTATTTTCTGCAAATCGATATAAAAATTTTATTTAGATTATTTTTTTTAAATGTCTTGTGATTATTATGGTAATATTATTTAATTAAATTATTCTTGAGGTTGTGAATGTATTATTATAATTATATCTTTGTTTTAACTCAAATAATTAAGATTAACTTAAATCAATTGATGTTAATATTGTGGAAGCTAATTACAATAATGTTACTTGTCGATTTGATTGCCTATGTTGCGTTATAACACAGGCGAATCAATTACTTTTTCCTAAGCGCCAAATTAACAACCCATTGACATCCTTAAGCTAAGCACATATAAATATGAAATATCCATTTTTTTTTATGTTACTAGTGTCTTCAAGTTCTTCAAGTGATATGCAACAAATGTTGGCTGTTTCTTTATCACTGACTTCTTTATTTATGGAGTTGTCACTAGGAAACCAAGTTGCTGCCATTGCCTTTTTGTCTTTTTCTTCGTTGCTTTTCTTTTTCTTCTTTATTTTTGGATAATTTGGTTTGATATATTCAGGTTTGTTACATTCATAACAAACCGTGATATCATTTTGTTCCTTGTGAGCATGTGCATCTTCCTTTGGAGTGTATCTTTCCAAGAATTTCTTGTACTTTCCTTTGAAGAATTTCTTGTACTTCCCTCTACCTCTCTTAAAAGCTCTTCTGAATTTTCTGGCAAGCATTGTCATCTCTTCATCATCACTTGATGGAGTAGAAAAGTCACTTGATTCAACTGTTAGTGCAACACATTTCTTCTTTCCTTCATCGGTTTTCAGGGCAATTCCCTTTTTGGATGTTTCTTTTTCATGCAGATCCTTCTTGAACTTCATTTCATGGGATATAAGAGAGCCAATCAATTCATCATATCTAAACTTTGAAAAATCTTTTGTGTCAAATATCATTGTAATTTTTGCTTCCCATGATCTTGGTAGTGATCTCAGAATCTTCTAGACTAGTTCTTCTTCCTCAAAAGTTTTTCCAAGTGCATTGAGTAAATTTACAAGGTCATTGAACCTTGTACTCATTTCAGCAATTATCTCTCATTCCTTCATTTCAAACAGCTCATAGTCACGAACCATGTTGGAAAGAATCAAAATCAAGCAGGAATCAAGCAACAAAATCAAGCAATTTAGGAAAGAAATAAATGTATTAAATTGAGTTAATGTACATACCTTAGGTAGCATGATCAGTTCAATGTATAAAACAATTATCCTGCAATGAAATAATATACAGAAAAATATTTTCCTACAAACAAACAAACCATAATGTTGGCTTTTGTTTCCTTCACCTAGTTTGTGCCTTCCTATATTACCTCCAACTTATCCCAAATTTCCTTGGCTGATTCACAACCTGAAATTCTGTTATATTCGTTGAAGTCAAGAGCATAATGAAGTATGTTTATTGCTTTTGTATTTATAGGAAAATTTCTCCAATCTTCATTAGTATACTCAAATGGAGTTTTTTCAATGAAATCATTTTCCCTATTGGAACGCATGGACCATTTTGTATTACTCTCCAAGCTTCAATATCTATAGATTGTATAAAATTCCTCATTCTAATTTTTCAAAAAGAATAGTGTGTGCCATTGAAGAGTGGTGGTCGTGTGATAGAGTGTCCTTCAGCTAGTGGGGGTGGAATCCCTACAGAGTTGCTAGATGACCCAACCATGAGTATATGTCTTAGTTGGATCTCTCTAAGGTGATTATACCTTGAGCAAGAGAGTTAGGTTCTGATACCAAATGTTGGTCCCTAATGTAGGTCTAAGAGGGAGTGAATTGGACCTTTTTAAAATTTTATGAATCTTAGTCCCTGCTCTGAACTATAAAGATTATCATAATAAATTCTAGAACTTAGTGAAACTAGAACTTCTAAAATCCAAATTTAGATTGTCAAAAGTTTCAGAACTCTGTTTGTGAAACACTAGCAGACAATTATCTTAAAGGCAAAACTAACTAAGATATGTTCAATAGAGTCGAGATTCAGTAAGTCAGATATGAACACAAATTAACCAAGCATAAATTTAAATAAAAATAAGAGATCAGGAAAGAGAATAACAACTAATGACTTTTATAGTGGTTCGGCTTTTTTGCCTACGTCCACTCTCCCAAAGCCTCCTTTTGAGAAGTTGCTCCACTATTGACTCTTTTGAATGGCAAGAGATAAGCCTTTACAATCTTTCCCAAGTTTTTCGAGGATCTTGTAACCTTTCCAAGTTTTCCAAGGCTCTTGTAACCTTACACAAGTTTTCTAAGGCTCTTGTAACCTCATACAAGTGCTTCTCATTAAACACTCACAAAGACAAGCTTGCACTCAACCTTAAATAGGTTATGGGTAGATGAAGGAAATTAACTCTAGTGTCTTTCTTGTTATAGTAGCAGCTATAAAGATGAAGAATAGTTGAATTTGCCAAAGAAAACTCTATCAATGTTCAAAATAAATGCTCAAGTGAAGAATTTTGTTTCAATAAATTTCTCTCAAATGTAAATGCTCTTCTTGAGAAATAAATGAGAGAATTTTTGTTTATATAGTCTTAATGTAAAACTAGCCATTTGAAAAGATTTGACAGGTAAAAAATAGATTTCAACACAAAACTAACTGTTATTTTTGTATTTTAGTAAAATGTCCTATGGAGTTGACTTTAGAACCTAGGATCGTGAAAGTACAAGTTCTAATTTTGAAAGTCTAAGTTGTACACTTTCAACTAAGTGGTTCTAGTTTTGAAAATCAAGTTCTATTTTTGGCAATTCACATATCTCTTATCTTTGTACATTGAATCTAAGATTTATTTATACTTAACTAAATCTTTCATATGCTTGATCCATTGTCTTGATCTATTGTATGTCTTTTCCTCGTGTATTCACATTTTGATCATGATGTTTTCTCAATTTTTGTGATTGAAAAAAGAAACATAAATTCTTTAAATTTTGTAATCATCAAAATATACTCTTTAAGTTCATCGAGTCAACAAATGTTTTAAAGTTCTGATGACATATTAGTGTTAGTATGATTGCATCTTTATTTGCATTAACTTGATTCTCTATAGATGAGAATGAATTGCTTTTCTTTGTTGCTTTTATAAATTCAAGCACCTCATTACATGATCAGTTTGCCTGATTTACTTTTAGATCTGAACTAATATTATTTAACTTTAGTGGATAATTATTATGACAACTACCTTCAATTAATATTATTAGTTTTTAGTGGATAATTATTTCTTACTTGTAAAACGCTAGCAATAAACTTGTACTATCTATACAACTGGTTGTTTTTGGAGAAACATGTATAATGATTACTTTTAGAATATTATACATCAAAGCATTTTCATTTTATATACTTTTTTTTGCTATATAGATGATTATTGTGTGTCATGTGTATTGAGATTTGAATACATTCAATTAAATTATATTATGAATATATTAATTTACGTATGAATAATTTAATTTAATATTTATCAAACTTTTCTTGTATGTCAAATGGATCAACACCACTCTTGATGATATCGGTTGACTTATGCCCGCACGGGCTGGTACTCGGGTGTACCACGGTTCGACTTTCTGCAGCCGCAGTGTGTGACCCTCTGGGCGAGCTTCTTGTGGGCACTGAGGTCTGTACCTCCCACCTAAAACGCGACTATGTACCGTAATTTACCATTTCACAAACTGTCGGGCAGGGTGCGAGGGTCCTAAGGTGAGGGATTCACTTATTGGTAACAAGGTTGACCTATGTCACAGGGTAAATGTTGATCACATGAGTGGGTGTCCTCGTGCCATCACTTATTGGCACGTAACATTTATCTTGATGTCAGGGAAAAAGTGAAAACGACTTATGGTTTTGGTGCTTCTATCTCTCCACAGTAGACATGTCAGTTGGAATAGCGATAGAGAAGGAGGTATGCGTCTCCTTCAGGCTGATCTGTAGACATTCATTATCGTTTTGTAGTTTTAATTTGTTATAAATTTTAAGTTTCTAGTAAATACGGGACTCTTTCTTAGAAAGAAAATCTTATGGGAAAGTAATAGTGATTAGTGAACACTTCTTTAGCAGCATTCATTATACATATATATTCACTATTTGTATGTGTGTGTGTGTATATATATATATATATGCGAGACAATCACATCTATGAGAAATATATTTGAAGGTTTTCAGCACTAGTGAATTTCAGGGATACACAATACTCTGTTATATATGGCTTGCAAGTGAAAGTATATAATCCAAGATTATATAACAGGGAT
>CAOGCB011176285.1:0-10769 GCA_948266635.1 Cnidoscolus chayamansa | reverse complement strand
TAAAAATGAACCTCTTCTGAATAAAAATTTCAAAACTCTGTATTAGTTTTGAATGTGTAATGGGATTTACTTTTAAAATAATCTTTAAAAAAATTATTTATAGTTCTGTTTTTATAAGTATGAAATTTTTAATTCAATAATTCATTCATTCTCTCTCCAACTAAAATCCTAGAGCCAAGTAAAGTTCCATAAAGAGTTCCTTGCATTTTCTAGAGATAAGCATTCAATAATGCACATCTTCCTCGTTAAAAATGCTATTTAATAAATGCATATCGCGAAGAAAATAAGACTCGAAGCATCAAAATATTTAAGACATTAGAGAATTAGGTAATTTTAAATTTTGTGTAAAAAAAGCATAAAGTATGAATTACTAGCTATGCTAAATCATTCATTTATGCACGTTTATGATACAAATCAGTTTTAAAATATGATTTCAAAGTTTGAAAAAAATAACTACTGAGTTGAAAATAGAATCTACAATTTCAAATATATGAAGTTATATTTTCATGATCACGGGTTCGAAAATCAACTCAGTAGATATTTCATAAAAGTCCAAAATAATTATTAGTTTTTATTGAAATATGTTTTCAACCTGCTCAAATCATCTCAGACGGCTAGTTTTATATCAGAAACATATATAAGCTAAAATCTCTTATTTACTCTTCAAGAAAAATATTTACAACTTGAGAGAACTTATTGCATTATATTTTTTTTTCTTCACTTAAGCATTTATTTGAGTATTAAATGAGTTTTCTTTAGCAAATCCAACTCTTCTTCATCTTTATAGCTGTTGTTGCAACAAAGGAAAAATAAGAGTGAATATTCTTCCATTATCAAAATCCATTTAAGGTTGCTGAGAGCAAGCTCGTGATAACTTGTATGTGTGAGTATTTAGTGAGAGACACTTGTAAAAAGTTACAAAAGCCTTAAAAAACTTGAAAAGATTACAAGATCCTTGAAAATCTTGGGAAGGTTACAAGATCCTTTGAAAAGTTAGGAAGGTTACAAGATCCTTTGAAAACATGAGAAGGTTATATGAGCCTTGAAAAACTTAGAAAGGTTACAAGATCCTTGAAAAACTTGAGAATATTACAAGACTTTTGCAAAACTTGAAAGAATTATAAATGCTTGTGTAACACCCTCACCCCGGATTATGGTTGACCTAGACTAGGAGTGACCCTAATATCATTTATCCGATTAATCCATTCTAATTAAGATTATAATAAAAAGTCGTATATTCACAAGTAATTCAAAACATATATTTTCATTCATAAACATGTACTTACAGGTTAAACCTTTTACATCACAAAACTACTTTTCAATTTACGACCTGCCCTATAATATACATGCCATTAATCTAAATCCAAAATTTCTAATAAAACAAACCAACGGTATCTTGCTTCTTAGGCTGTAGATTCTTTTAGATGATCGGTTCTTCTACTCTCTCGGTTCAGGACCTGCGTGTGATAAAAACCAACACACTAAGTATGATTTACTAAGTGGGTGTACAAATATGGAAATAAAACATACCGTGTATGAATAATTCAACATATAAATCTTAACACATTTATCATGTCACGCCAAATACATCTAGTATAGTTCATAATTAAATCAACATTTAAGGCCCAAAGCATATCAAATAGGATCGACTGATAGTTACAGGAATCACCAATGTATACACGGAGGGCGTATCGGCCAATCCATATGGAGTACCTAATCAGTAACCCTATATAATCCAAATTCGAGAATGCAATGTAGGCAGTTGTTGTTCCTATGACATACCTCTAATCTATCATTTGGTTCCCAACTCAATCAACTAGGGCCATATATATATATATATTATCTTACATTTCTTCCCTTACCGTATCATGCATTATTCCATTACAGAGTCATCATACACATTACAGGCAACCCGAATGATTTTCGTATTTATCATGTTCCATTGCTATTTTAGGGCTATGTACATTAGCCAATTCTATTTCCTCTGGACATATTCTTATTGATTATATTCCATTGCTGTTTTTAGGGCTACATACATCAATCCACCTAGCACTTTCTTTTTCATCATGTTCCACTTTATCAAGGTTACCACATATTACCATTTTTTATTGTACATACTCACATCTATGTTCTCATCCAATGAATCATTTCTATATATCATGCCTTACTTTTACCGTGTTAATTACCAATTTATTTTAGTAGAAGTCTTTTACATTTTATTCAGGTCAATACCGTTATTCAGCCTAATGTCCAAGTTATCCTATCCTATTATCATCTTATTCCGAGACATCTCATATCGTGATATCCTTATTATTATAGTACATATATCGACATTTTACATCATACCCATTTTAACCCTTATATTTCGCAATATTACAATCAGTAAACCTATATCATGTTAAATCTCCCTTCTGATTATTTTATTAATATCTTTCATATATTCTTCCACCTATTTTACTAATATTAGTTCATGCATGCAAGTCCTAATATTTTCCGCTATATGTGTTCATCTCTATATCAATTCCAGTGATGTAATATTAACCTATTATCACAATACGTATATAGCCATATCATATTTTACCTAATATAGCACTTACCCTGGATATGTAGTCCTTTTTTCCTTTCTTTCCTTCTTGTCTTTTCAACTTGATGGTCCCTCTTTTCTTCTTTCTTCCTTCACAGCTTCCTATTCTCCGTCCTTCTTCCTTGTTTAGGTCTACATATAGCATCCTCTTCTTCACCGTAGCTTCTCTTAAGTTTTTCTAAGATATCTCAACATGAACCCTCTAGATTTCTCCCTTTCTATACGCTCTCAACTCTAAAAACTATTCTTTATAATTTGGAGAAAATCTCACTTTTCACTTTCTGTAACTATGAAAGTGATACTCCTCTTAAGCTTAGATACTACTTGGCAAAGTTTCACATTCCTTTCCATTTCTCTCAAACCTCATTGAAACCTAAGACCTTAACCTCAAAGAAATTAAAATAGAAAAACAAGTTTAACAAGTAAAAGAAGTTAAGTTAAAGAAATAGTTGAAGGAAAACTCAAAGTAGGGAAACTTGAAATAATTTGTAGAAAAAAGCTAGGAATTCAAGTCTCCAGCAAGTTTAAGCTTAAATCCAAGTTAGTAATGATGAATTGGCAATTGAAATTGATGATTAAATGAAAGAATGAGACATGCAAGGGATTAAGTAGGGTTTTAGGGAAAGGTGATGAAACTTCTAAAATGACCAAAAGTTGAACAAAAGAATGAATGTTTGCATGCTAAAATGTGTTTAATAATGTTAGAAATGTATTAGAAGATTGAATATAGGAATGCATGTAAAAAAATGTGAACTTATTAGATTGTGGTAAGTTTAAAGTTTATGGAAAGTTAGTAAATGATGAGATGTTAATGCATGTTGATGAAATTGAGTTGAAATGTGTTGACTGAAGTTGATGGGAAGTATTTGAATGTTTAGAAGTGTAATTGAGACTTGAATTGCAGGTTTTAGCATATAAAATATGCAAGGAACTAAGGTTTTAGCTTTTGCCAAAATTCAGGTTCAACAACCTAAAGTGAGGTTAGGCTGCTGAAATTGGAAGCAATTTGCCAAAGGCAACTGAAAACTAGCTTTGGCTGCGGAAACTGGTGGCATAAGGGGCTTGTAGTAGCCAAACTCTATTGCCGAAATGGGGACTTTAGTTTTTGTAAGAGAGACTTTTGATCGCCAAAAGTCTTTTGCCTAATAGTTTAAAACATAAATTACAAGGTTGTTTATGCTATGTTTATGTGATGTTAATTAGGGGTTTGTGGGATTGTTTTAAGTATTATTGAGTCTCTAATATGAAGTTCAAAATATAGGATTAAACTCTTAAATTCAGGGACTTTGGTGACGAATTAAGGATTCATCAATATACATTAGTTTCTAGGTGAGTGAATACAAACTAAATATTTTATAATACAGAAAATGAATATTGACAGCATGTTCATGCATCACTGCTATTTCAGCATGTTTGCATTAGAACATAAGAAATGTTAGATTGTATTGATTACATGTTAATGTTCCCTTTTAATGTGACATGATCTACAACACATAATATGTTTCCAAATCAGAGAATACCTTGACTGTCAAATTTAAACTCATCATTTTCCCTATTTTGTACTCATCATTTTTTCCATTTTGTACTGACTTGGCTATTCTGACCAACGCTAGGCCTTCATGCTATTTCTGAGCCACATACTCCAAGATATGGCTGGAGGTCAGATTGTCATCATTTGCGGATTAGGGAGAGTGATGTACCTAAGACTGAATTTTGTATGAGGTATAGTACTATAAGTTCCTTATAATGCTATTTAGGCTAACAAACACCTCTACTACATTTATAGATCTCATGAATAGAGTTTTTAGATTGTTCCTAGATCACTTTATGATAGTCTTTATTGACAATATCCTAGTGTACTAGAAATGCAAAGGAGCATGCCTAACATCTCAAACTAGTTCTACAGATACTGATAGAGCAACAGCTATATGCAAAGTTCTCAAAGTGTGAGTTTTGATAGAGCAACATATCTTTCTTAAGCCATGTGGTTTTAGAACATGGCATCGAGGTGGACCCTAAGAAAGTAAAGGTGGTAGCATACTGGAATACACCCACTACAATTATAGAGATTAGGAGCTTTCTAGGTTTGGTTGGCTACTACAAGAGATTCGTACATGATTTCTCTAAGATAGTTGCTCCAATGACACGATTGATATAGAAGAACTAGAGGTTTGTTTGGTCTGATGCATGCCAAAAGAGCTTTTAGAAGCTAAAGAGGAAGTTCACCACAACACTGGTGTTAGCCTTACTAAAGACTTGGGAAGACTTCATCGTGTATTGCAATGTGTCCATAGTGGGTTTAGGGTGTTTTCTGATACATAATGATAGAGTCATATCGTATGCATCGAGACAAATGAAAAAACATGAAAAGAACTACCCGACTCACAATCTGAAGATGGCTATAGTGATATTTGCACTAAAGATATGGAGACACTATTTATATTGGGTCAAATGTGAGATCTTTACCGATCACAAGAGTCTTCAGTATACTTTGACTTAGAAGGAGTTAAATATGAGATAGAGATGATGGGTAGAGCTACTTAGTGACTATCAAACTGCATGGTATGCTGTTATCCATAGTATCCGATAAAGGACCCCAGTTTACCTCACGATTCTAGAGAAGTCTACAAAATGCTATAAGAACTCGGCTAGATTTTAGCATGACCTTCCATCCATAGACAGATGGAGAGTCTAATAGG
Source organism: Cnidoscolus chayamansa (assembly GCA_948266635.1). Taxonomy (NCBI): domain Eukaryota; kingdom Viridiplantae; phylum Streptophyta; class Magnoliopsida; order Malpighiales; family Euphorbiaceae; genus Cnidoscolus; species Cnidoscolus chayamansa. Next base: position 5,486 of record CAOGCB011176285.1, on the reverse strand, counting down.
ACTATTCAGACTATCGAGGATATGCTTCAGATGTATGTGTTGGATTTTGGAGGTTCTTGGAAGCAACATCTACCATTGGTGGCGGATGCTTACAACAATAGCTACCACTCAAGTATTAGAATGGCTCCGTTTGAGGCTTGGTATGGAAGGAAGTCCATATCTCCTGTGTGTTGGGAAGAAGTCGAAGAGCATACATTAGCTGGACCCAAAATTATGGAGGTCACCAACCGAGTGATTCCCATAATTAGAGAAAGACTAAAGACCACAGTCAGTAGGCAGAGAGCTATATTGATGTCAGACGGAAGCAAAAAGTCTTTTGCCTAATAGTTTAAAACCTAAATTACAAGGTTGTTTATGCTATGTGTATGTGATGTTAATTAGGGGTTTATGGGATTGTTTAAAGTATATTTTAAGGTCAATATTGAGTCTCTAATATGAAGTTCAAAATATAGGATCGAACCCTTAAATTCAGGGACACTGGTGACGAACTAATGATTCATCAATATACATTAGTTTCTTGGTGAGTGAATACAAACTAAATATTTTATAATACAGAAAATGAATATTGACAGTATGTTCATGCATCACTGTTATTTCAGCATGTTTGCATTAGAACATAAGAAATGTTACATTGTATTGATTACATGTTAATGTTTCCTTTTAATGTGACATGATCTACAACACATAATATGTTTCCAAATCAGATAATACCTTGACTGTTAAATCTAAACTCATCATTTTCCCTATTTTGTACTCATCATTTTCCCCATTTTGTACTGACTTGGCTATTCTAACCAACTCTAGGCCTTCATGCTATTTCTGAGCCACCTACTCAAGAAAAATTGGAGTTACCTTCATCTATGCCACTAAACCACTATTCTCTGTTATCTCCAGTCGAAGCACTTCACTGATCATTAAGAATCTCCGGGTGTGTGGTGATTGTCATAATGCTATCAAGATCATGTCCAAGATTGTTGGGAGGGAACTAATTGTCAGGGATAACAAAAGATTTCATCATTTCAAGGATGGGAGTTGCTCTTGTGGAGATTACTGGTAAAGCTATCAACACTTTGAAACTCAACATGCAAGTGAGATTATTTCTCTTTTAGGAATTTGACATGTAAATCGCCAAATCTCTTGAACCGTATCTGCTACCGTATACGGTAAAACTAACACATCTAGTAAATTAGTAATAGAAATGAACTTTTGACTGATTCACGTGTACGGTCTGGATGTTTTAATGATCAATGAATTATTTGTTATGATATTTGCCTGTGATTCACAACTGTTGCTTTTTTTATTCTTTTCCCCTTTGAGAAACTTCATTCTTTTTATTTGGGGATGGTCCTTGTTGAATTTCAAGATGGCTTAGCATGCTTAGAAATCTCCTTTGGAATGTAATAGTTTTGAGAAATATTATTATAATAAACAATGTCAAACATAATTTTAAATTGATTTTAATATCTTCTAATTAATAATAATAAACTTATTATGCTTTATAAACAAATGCATCATCACATGAAGAACTATGAAGAAGTTGTGGTCATGCAGTGTCACATAAAATGAAAGAAGCTTTCGTGAAAGAGCAATCCCTTTCAGTCATGGCTAATCAAAGTCTGTGTCATCATGGTTTTGAACTCATCTATATTAACCATACAATCACCATCAACATCTACTGCCCTCACCATTCTCCGGCACTCCTCTAAGCTGCATCTCTCACCAAGACACCTTAACACTTCCATAAGTTCCTCAGCTGTTATCTTCCCGTCTCCATTCATGTCAAATGCTTGAAAAGCACTCTGAATGTCTTTCATATCAACACTTCCTCCCTTCTTTTGACCTTCAACGAACTCTGTGAAATCAATGAATCCGTCTCCATCTGAATCAACCACCTGGAAAATCTTGGCGACTTCTCCTGTCATGTTTTCTTGTCCCAGAGCTTTTAGTGTTGCCCTGTACTCCTGCTGAGAAATTTTCCCGTCTTTGTTTGCATCAAATTTATTGAAAACCTCACGCATCTCGCTCAAATTTGGCTGGAGAGTTGATAGTTTGCTGGATCTTTGTCTGTCCCTGGAAGAGAACAACCGGGATGGCCTTCTCAGAAGCTTGTTTCTTGAAATCTTGTACTGGAACTCCAGAAAACTAATATTCTGCATTTCGCTGATGCAGTCTCTGTTTTCGTTGAACTGTCAGAAGCTTAAAAACAAAACGTTACTATATCAACCAAAGATCAAATGATAGATGACTTCAAACTTGATTTCCTGCTTAGAAAAATGAATATTTACGCCATATTTAAAGTCTGATAAAGCAAAAGTTATCTGTTATTCCTTACGCAACTTGCCAACTGTTGAACCAACGATTCTCAAGGTCCCACCGACCAGTGAGAATGGCACTCGTGGCCACTTAATAAGTGGTCTCTCGAACCTGTTTAGTGCGAGTTCGATTTACTTGGACCAACAAACTCAGGATATCGGCATTTTGAAAAAAAAAATCTCAAGGTATACATAACGATAAGGAACAACAAAACTGTGGTCACAGAAGATAAAGAGCAAAAACAAGAAAAGAATAAGTTCTACGCGTCACCTTGCCGAATTATGCTTTTGAGGATGTTCATTTTTATTCTCTATAAGTGTAATTTGTCAACTTACATGAAAGTTGTAAAAACTACAATATCAAAAATGGGGAATAGATTCCCTGAAATGGATAAACAACTCTAGGCCTTCCCATTATCCAAGTCCTCCATTACATCAATGTCCTCGCGAGCTATTATTTTTTGCATGTATCCTGGAACAATACAATCAAATCAACTACAAATCTAAGTCTATTACTTATGATACAAACAGATGTTCTTGATGGAAAAACTAGCAAAATTCCCCCAAGAAAGAATAAGTTGACAAGTGACGTAATAAGTAATAGGAGGAAACGCACATCTCAGAGGGTATGTAACCATAACTGCAAATCCACAAAAGAAAAAGAAAACATAAGGTAATCTCAGGATATCTGCCAAGATTTACACAAAGTTGATAGACCATAATTTTCCCTAAATTTACTTTTGAAACATTCTTCATCATGTTATCTCTTAATGGAACCTTTTGCATTGTAAAATAATTATTATACTTAGGCTTCTTAAAACACATAATGAGGAATGCAAAACCTCACTTTCAACACATCCCTAAACTTCATTCTGTATATCTATAAAACTGTGTGCATGCACATCAATGAGACAACACACATTCTACATGGATTTTCCTTTTCTTTCTTTCTTTTTTTTTTCCTTCTCCCTTTCTTCCACACACCTCCACTGAATAGTTCCATTTCACTGAGGGAAGCTTAGCCAGTATTCCTTGTTGGGATTATAAATAAACATCCACAGTGATGATTTCTATAATGTGATGGCAAGGCAAACATTCTACAGGATACGTTGGTGGACACATCCACAAAAAAATTTATGCAACACACCTTTATTAGCTGAAATAATACCTCTAAAAGACTTCACATTTATTAAATACAATATATTATCATTAGAATCTTACTAAGTTTATTGAGTTATAGTATCATGGCATGTATACCCACAGACGATTCTTCAATAAACTTCTGATGAAATGAGAAGAACGTCTCCATTCTGCTATCCAACCAGAGAATAATAGAAGTGCAGAAAAGGCTATTATATGTCCACCTCATACCATTCAACATGTCATTGCCAGGATTCATCCTGGGTTGATCCTAGGCATAAATCGAAAAAGATATGAAAAGTACGGACAATATTTTATTTGCATTGGATGTTGTTGGAAATTTAACAGAATGTCATATTTCAAGCGAGAGTTTACTTGAAGCTAAGCCGAAGACAAGTGAAGGTCGTGGGCTATCCATATATAAGGAAGCTCAAAAGTTCCTTATTCCTCTTTCCTCTTTTCTTGAAGGATGGCCTTTGAGTTTTCATACTTTCTTTTTCTCTTTTCTTTTCCTTTTTTTGGATCGCCTTTTCGATTTCAATCTCTTTTTTTTTTCTTTTTATTTCTTCTCTTTTTATACATATAGAATGCCTTTTTGGGTTTCCATCCTTGATAATATTTGATCGTAAAATTTCGGTAGACATGCCCCATTAATTTTGTTGGATTTCGTAGTTGCTGTATTTCATACAACTCATGCCTCTATCACCTATATTGAGCTATTGACGTATCATTTTTTTCTATTATCATATGTATGATATTACCATTATTAGTGAGTTGCATTTACGACAAAACATTAATAAAACAACATATGTTTTAAAAAATATACTATGAAAAAGGAAATGTAAAGGACAATTGAAGGAGATGGGTAATATTTTCTATTAACTATTATATTAAAGAGGTGCATAAAAAAGAAAAGTGAAGAAAATGCTTGATTAGAAGAGCCTATTTGGATTAAATTTTGAGACATTTGGTATCACCACAAATAACCTACTTCGATGGCCTTTCCCCTTCTCAATTCAATCTATTGAGATTAAATATTAAAGAAGGCCTTTTTGAGTTTTCTTCCACTTCTTTTTTTTATTTTTATTTTGGGATGCCCTACATTTTCCTCCTTTTTAGAGATGTCTTTTTTACTAGTCTTCTTTGGTAGCCTACTTGATTGGATTACTATCGACGTTAGAATTCCGACTATTTGAAGGTGACTAAAACTTTAACAAGTCGTAAATATTACGTAACATTATATTTTTTTCATTTTATTAATATCACATTTAATATATACATGAACATTAATATATAATCTCATGCATATTATGGATTTAACTATAAGATAACACAATAAATATTTCAATCTCTAATATAGGTATCATACATATTGTGACACCCCTTGCCGGTTCCCGAGTTAACCGCTGGTTAGCCCGTTCCCCGGTTCGGTTAGCCACATCGTGAGTCTCAATTACCTGTTTAATTGACAGAAACTACACATGCACATGGCAAAATCTCGAACCAAAATGAAACTTTTTCTCAATATAGTAAACTCAATGATGCAAGAAATACCACTTTCATTTATATCAAATTCAGTACAAAACAATTTCATATTTCAATACAACTAATTGAAGTACATCCACTTCAATCGGAGACACGGGGCACACCACACGGCCCAATAACCAAAATGACCACATTTACAACTTAGGACTCCCTAGTACATGCCAAACAATTTCAACAAAAGAATTCTGTAAGCTACCCCGATTGATGCCGATGAACTTCTAGACAGTCGTGGAGATTCTCTCTCTGGTTATCTTCCTTCAGGACCTGCGGGATAGTCAACTCATCCCGCTGAGCATTAGATTGCCCAGTGGTTACTACACCTAGCCGAAGCTAACATATATGTATATCATTCACATGCATTTGCACATACACAAGTCTTACCTTGACTTACCATAGTCATGCTGTAACTGAGCATAATCACCATACCTGCAATCCACTTGTGCACATGCACCAAACACTTTGCATATCATTATATTATCACATGGAAAT
>CAOGCB011175981.1:0-11394 GCA_948266635.1 Cnidoscolus chayamansa | reverse complement strand
ATAGTAGACTTAATATTAAATTTAAAGTCACTAAAATATGCATTTTGTCAAATTTAAATCGACCAAATTAAAATACCAACCTAATAGAAAATTTTCTCTTTCTCCAAACTCCTCCTCTTCTTCTTTTCCTTCTTCTTTTTTTTTCTTCTTCTTTTTTCTTCTTCTTTTTCTTCTTTTTCTTTCTCCTTCTTCTTCTCCCGTGCACTCCTCTCTCCCCTTCAGTTTTTCTTTCACTCTTTCTTTTTTTTTTTTTGTTAAACTCCAATCCCCTTTTATTTGAGGTTGAAACACTGTTGGGCACCACTTCTGCCCACTTCTCTCTTTTATTTTTATTTTTATTTTTTTTTTAATTTTCATTGGTGGCCTAAACAGCCACCTCTTCACCTTTTGTCCCATTTTTTTTAATCACCGGTCTACCTCTTTTTTTTATTTTCTTTTTATTTAATTTAATTTAATTTATTTTGTTTTTACTTTTTTTTTCTTTTTTTATTAATTTTTTCCTTTTTCTTTTATTTATTCTTTTTTTTTCTTGCATGGGCTCACTTTCTACACTTGTAGTGTTTCTCTTAGTTTCACACTCTAAAATATTTCATATCATTTTACATAATCTATATTATGAATTTAAGTTCTTAATTATAGCTTAATTAGGTACCTCATCTCCTGGGTCCTAATAAGCGTACGTGATAAATAGTGTCACCTCAATTAGCACTTTAGGGGCCATCTACCAGTCCGAAGGCTACAGATGTAGGGAGTCTTATTCTCACCTCTCTTACGGCTAAAACTCTAGGAGAACAAAGAGAGAAGAAGAGCTCCAAGAAGAAAAAGAACAAATTCTAGAATAAGGTGAAGTCAACATTCAGTATGAATAAGGGTTCAAGTTTAGAGTCGAGCTGATCCATATGTGTTAGATGCGGGAAAGTGCATAAGGGCAAGTGTAGATATAGGATGAATGCATGCTACAAATGTGGTCAAGAGGGCTACTTTTTTAGAGAGTGTCCCGACATGTCAAGGTAGATAAAGACACAACAAATAGGGTCAAACTGTGTAGCTCAACTGACTGCTAAACCAAGTTTTACAGTGCCTCCACAGGGATGAGGATAGGGGAAAGGTCGAAGAGCAAGATCCTCATCAAGCAAGAGGTCCAATGGCACTGATGTGGATTTTCACTATGTTTCAGAAGGAGGCTAACACCTCCAACATTGTGGTGTTAGTTACAATTCTAATTGGCTATTCATATGTGCATGCATTACTAGATCCGAGTGCCTCTCACTCGTTCATATCACTACGGGTCGTGAGTAGCATTAGATTGATGGCTACTCCAATGGAGTATCTCTTATGGGTTAGTGGATCAAATGTGATCTAACATTCGCAGAGATGAGCTGTCAGTGTAGTCCAATGTTTATTGAGGATAGATGCCTTCCGGTAGACCTAGTGGTGCTCGATTTGATTGATTTTAATGTCATCCTAAGGATGGATTGGCTATCATTACACAATGGTAACTTGGACTATAGGAATAATCAGGTTTAGATGTCAAGATGGATTGTATGTCATGTTTCAAGGGGACATCTCAGGTATGCCTACTCGTCTAACATTTTCTATGCAGGTGCCTATATTACTTAGGAGGGGGTACTAGGGATTCATAGTCTATGTTAGGACAACATATCAGGATGTGAGGGAGTCAGTGTTAGTGACAGTAGTGAGGGAGTTTCCTGATGTGTTTCTTGCTGACCTTGCAAGATTGTCACCTAATAGAGAGATAGATTTCGAGATAGAATTGCTACTGGGTATCAGACCCATTTCTATCTCACCCTACAAGATGGCAACTATATAATTAAAGGAGCTCAAGACACAATTACAAGAGTTAGTAGATAAATGTTTCATCAGACCAAGTACATCATCATAGGGTGCACTAGTGTTTCTTGTAATGAAAAAGAATGGGACAATGAGACTATATATCAATTACAGACAACTAAATAGGGTTACAGTAAAGAACAAGTACCCTTTGTTAAGGATTGATGATTTGTTTGATCAACTGGCAAGAGCAAGCTGCTTCTCCAAGATAGACTTGATCAAATTATCATCGGTTGTGAATCACAGAAACTGATGTATCCAAGACTGCATTCAGAAGAAGGTATGGGCACTATGAGTTCCTTGTAATGTCATTTGGGTTAACAAATGCCTTTGCAGCATTCATGGATCTCATGAACCTAGTTTTTAGACCATTTCTAGATCACTTTGTGATAGTCTTCATCGACAATATCCTAGTGTATTCCAAAAACTCAGAAGAACATGTCCAACACCTAATAATGGTTCTACAGACACTAAGAGAACACTAATTGTACGCAAAGTTCTCAAAGTGCGAGTTTTGATTGAGGAGCATCTCTTTATTAGGTCATGTGGTGTCAGAACATGGCATCAAGGTTGAGACTAAGAAAGTAGAGGTGATAGAAGATTGGCCTACACCTACCACTGTTACAAAGATAAGAAGTTTTCTAGGTTTGGATAGCTATTACAGGAGATTTGTACATGATTTCTCCAAAATTATTGCTCCAATGACCAGGTTGACAAAGAAGAACCAGAAGTTTATTTAGTCTGATGCATGTGAGGAGAGTTTTCAAAAGTTGAAGAGGAAGTTGACCACAACACCAGTGTTAACAAACCAAATATATGGAAAGACTTCACTGTTTACTATGATGCATCCAAAGTGGGTTTGAGGTGTGTTGTAACACTTGACACTTTTTTGACATCAAATTTTGAGTTTTCAATCAGAATATTTGTGGAATATTCAGAAATCAGGCCGAAAATGTGCTTGGAGACCAAAATGTTTAGTTATAAAAGCTTAAGGATGAAAATGTAAATTTTCAGGATTTAAAGGAAAAGATGAAAAAGTGAGGACTAAAAAAGAAGTTTGGCTAAGGCAAGCCTAGAGGACCAAGTTCTGCAGCCGAACTTAAAAGTTCAACCGCCAAAACTAGTTTCTCACCTCTATTATAAATAGTGGAGGTAGACGACAAAAGGAAGAAGTTCGGCAATTTCACAACTCTCTTAAATTTTCTCTCAATCTCACAGAAAGTCTAAGTCCTCAAACCTAAGAGAAATAAAGCAAATCAAGATACAACTTAAGGGAAAATCAAGGAAGAATCAAGCAAGAAGTAAGAAAAGTAGTTGAAAGAAAAAGAGGAATATGAAAGTTAAGGAAGAAGTTGGATCTAAGAGTTCCAACAAGTGAGACTACAAAATCTAGGTTATTCTAAAGGTGAAAATGATGAATTACTAAAGGGAATAGGACATGTAAAGGGTTTAAAATATGTTTAGTGTGAAATTAGTAAAAGATGATTAAATGTTAAGTGGTTAGAGGAGACATGCTATGCACGAATGCAAGAGATGTATAAATGTTAGAAAACATACTAGAATGTTAAATATAAGGTTTCATATAATGTAAATGAGGAAATTAAATTGTTTACGTTTATGAAAGTTTATGGAAAATGCATGAAATAATGAAATGATGATGCATGTGGTGGAAATTAATGATAAATGACTTTAGTTGAGTTATTGAAGTTGATGAGGAGTATGTTGAATGTGTAGAAGTGTTGAGAGGTTTGAATTGCAGGTTTTGCATGTTGAACATGCTAGGAACCAAGGTTTTTGCTTCTGCCAAAACCCAAGTTCGACAACCTAAAGTAAAGTTAGATTGTTGAAAGAGGGACTTTAGTCTTTATAAAAGAGACTTTTAGCCGCCTAACCTGCCGCTGAAAGTCCTCTACCTAACTATTTTAACCTAAATTTCAAGGATTATTTATGCTATGTTTATGTTATGTTAATTGAGGGTTTATGGGATTAATTTAAGTATGTTCATTATATGAGTATCTAATCCGAAGTTTGAAATACAAGATCGAACCCCAAAACTCAGGGACACTAGTGATGAATCGATGATTCATCAAGTAAGTCTAAATTTCTAGGTGAGTGGATACTTACTAAATATTTCATGATACAAAAAATAAATGTTTATGACATGCTCATGCATCATGACTATTACAGGTTGTTTTGCATTAGTTCACGAGGTATGTTGCATTACATTGATTACATGTTATGTGAAAGGTGATATTGGACGACCCTCGATCCTATATGGTTATGTTTATAATGACCACAGATTTATCCCTATGAATGTCCCTCAAATATGTTTTATGTAGCCCATTCGGCATGTCCTTCGGGATGTAACACATACTATTTCACGGAAGTAACACTTATGGGGTTAGGACATTCCAGGGGAATATCTACATTATGTTTATGATATGGTAAGTCTTAGATGGTTGAAAGGAGTTTTTAGGCATATATTTATGTTTTCATTACTTTCTAAGAAGATGGCTTGCCAATTAGATCTACTGAGGAATCTTAGTGATAATAGTTACCTAAGGTAAAATGTTTGACGATGTTGCATGTACATAAGCACAGAAGTAATGTTTTATATATATGTTTTCTGTATCTGCTCACAAAGTTATTTAAAAATAGCTTACTCATTTTATGTCCTCTCATTCCATCCCTGATTCTCATCCCGTTTTTCACAAGTATGTAGGACGTACAGGAAAACTGAGGGTAGTAATGGACGTGTGATGTAATAGTTATGTATGATTTGCCCCTAAGAATGTTAAATGTTTAATGTTAAGAATGATGTTAAAACATATGTTTTATAATCTCATGTAATTGATGTTTTATGTTGGATTAAAGTATATATGTTATGTTTATTATGATAACATGTATAGGTACATGCAGGACACCAATATTAGGAATTTAAATATTTTTTATGTTGTCTTGTACTTAAATCCAGTAAATGCATGAGATTTTGTGTCGATTTTTAAAAGTTAATGTTAAATGTAAAGTTAATGGAAATGGAATAATGAAATGTTATGTTTACGGCTTGTTAGGATTTCAGTGACATTCGAGTGGTTGGAATTCTAATGCCAGTAGCTATCAACGAGAGCAGGCTGTTACTTGTGTTATGATTCAATATTATAGACATGTCTTACATACTATAGAAGATCTAAGAACTTATTTGCATTTCCTTTATTCATTTCAATTGCTCAAACTTTATTTATTGGGTTTCATATATCATGTAAAATAATTAAACGCAACGGATAATACACGAAACCCTCCAAGGATCCATGCGATTTAAATTAATTTAATGAAAAGGATATGATAGTTACCTCTTGTGGCGCAGAAACCTTTGGTAATCAGACTACAGGTGTTGCTCGATGAACGACCACCCTTTGCTGGTATCCACACATGAATGACTGTCACTGAACGGCGTAGAGTGTTAGCTCCTTTCGGTATTTAGGATTTTAATTCTTTGGTCGGCGTTTTTCTCAAAAACGGCCGCTCACTCTCTCCTATCAAATAATACAAGTAAGGACCCCTTTTATAACAGACCACTTAACCCTAACCTAATCGAATTTGATTAGGGTTAAGTATCTAACATAAGTATTCTAATCAGATACTTAAAATGAAAAGGGTCCAAATTAAACCCAGTCCGTTCAGTACATTCTAGTGTGAGACCCTATAGGTTTATATTATGTTGGTAGTGGGCCAATCCCATTGCAAGCCTACAAGTCATAAGCGGCCTCTAGCAAGATATTATGACTACCCAAATAATATAAAATCAGCAGTCAAATATCAACCTAATTAATAGAACATGTCATAATCCTTTTACCACGCGATATCTAGTTTGAACATAAGTCATGGTCATTGTCACACTTATATTGTCTAAATATGAAGTTTCTCGATTACAAAGTTGATTGATAAAATCAAATGACATTGATCACTATATCAATTCATTTGAGCACGGCCATGCATTTCTCAGTCCAACTTATCGAGGGGCCCATAAGATATCTCTCTCATAAGAGCGGGACAAATTCTATCTTGATTATTCACTTTCCTCCACATGATTCTCATCATGTTCAATCACAATTTTTATGATTATCCGATTAAAGATAACATTTGATTATGTCAAAACATGATGTCTCTCATATAAGAAACTGTGATAATCTCAAGTCTGAGGACTTCAATGACATAACTATTATGAGATTATTTATGAAACTTAATCCATGTAGTGATCTCATTGCGGGTCTATCCAGTACCTTGTTCTCCAACAAGTACTTACAAGTTTGATTTGTATCACCCTATACATGATCATCTCGTAATCATCAATCAAACTTATATTAGTCTTAATTCATTATAATAAAACATGCAAGCATTATAATAATTTAGAAAAACTTCTATAAATGAAATTATGACAATACAATTAAGGTCCAATCACAAGGCCTAGGGCATAACTACCAACATTATTAGCTTTAGCTCTATCAAATTATGAGGAAAAGCCTATCTTGTGAACTAAATAACTAATTGATCCCAAGGAAGTCCTTTACCTTTTTATTTATATAGTTCTTAAACCACTGCTTATCATTCTTTGATCTATGATTAAGCATTCCATTTGTGTTACTTTGCTTTCTCTAGCTTTTAGCTCATTAATGATGGTTTTGGCTTTAAATTGTCCCTTAGGAACTACTCATTGTGGTTGGGTATTAGGGCAATTGTTTCTATTTTTAGGGATGGATGTGTTGGTGTTACAACTACTGTGTTTCTTTCTAGTTGATTCTAATAGTATTTTTGGAGAGTCTATTGGTATGGAAGGTAATATGATGGATAAGGCATGTAGAAAAGTAATGACGATTGTTCATATATCCAGCAGAATCTTATATTGGAAACTTAAAGCCATAAGGAAACCTATGATTTTAGAGTGGAGAAACAAACTCGAACTCTAATGCAATCTTAAATATATTTCATATTCAGTAACCTCATCTCTTCTTTCTCTTCCTAAGTCTACATCCCTTATTTTCCATTAGTTGATTCCAGTTTGCTCCATTGACATTCTATGAGTATCAACACTTCTTTAACTAACACCAAAAGACATTATGAGCTAGCAAAGTAAAGAAAGATTAGCATGAGTCAAAGTTAAATTCTTCTTGACACTACATAATTTAAGTTTAAGATGGTAAATCTTTTATAAGATTTATTATGAGAATTTTTTGAGAGAACCTTGTGTATTGAAATTTTTTTTTCTTCTCATTAATGTAAGACTATTATCGTATCTTTTGATCAAAAGTTGAGCTGGCAATTCGTATTAGCGGATCATAAATATATTGTGTCAATATATATCTATAATATTAAAATGGTTAACCCGAATATGACCCGTTTAATTAATCATGTCAAGATACTCAACCCTAACTCGGACATATTTATTAAATAGGTTAAACAGGTTGACCCGTATACCAATTTAAATAATTAAGTTATTACTATATTACATAATACGACATTGCACATTTAATCCATTTAAATAAATAATCATTTTAGTTTTATAATACACATTTAACATGTTAAAACAAAATAAAATTAAACATCGTTATCTAAATATGCTATTAATATCTATATAATTATTATTTAAATCCAAATATTTATAAATCAACTAAATTTACATATATTTATATAGAATAAAATGGATGAGTGATTTTATACTTTATAAATAGATGTTAAGATTAAAATATTACATGAAATTTAATTATCTAATAAATTTAATTTAAATAAATAGATCATAATATCTATAACATGTTTAAATGAATTAATATAATATATGTTAATTATTAACCTATTTAAATAAACGGGCCATTACAGGTCTAATCGGGTTAAGCATGTCAACCGTTTAGACATGCAATTTTAGTGTGTCATAAATGGGTTGACCTATTTATAATCCAAACTCATTTAATATAAATTTAAACCCGCTTAACTGTATATCGTGTAAATGGATTGTATAAAAAATTTACAGCTCTAATCAAAAGAATATGAGATATATTTAATTGTGATTATTAATCTACATAGGTTTTATCAAAAAGTTTTTGAGTTGAGCATAGTATTTCAGTTTCTTCATATTTAGATCCTTATTTGATAATTTAATAGAGTTAGATCGTTATGGGCTTAAGGAGCACTAATTTGGGTCATCACAATATACATCCTATAAGAATAATAAAATCCACTATAATGATTTATATTTAATTCTCAACGCAAGTAAGTATATTAATGAGATCCAAGCCAAAAACTAAATCCAACTAAAATTTAACTAGTGAACTAAATCAAATAGAAATAAATTTGGTCTCCATTCCCAAATTTCTCTTTCACTTTCATAGAGACATAATCAATGAATAAAAATACAAAATCAAACCAAATAAAAATAATCAATGAATCTCATATATAATTAGTTCAATTAATCATTAAATACCAGACGACTGCAAAATCATAACCACATTTGCCCACAAGACATACACCATCAAATATACAAGTTGAAACTAAGAAGCACTAGGTAAGTAAAACAATGAGATATAGGCAAGAAACATGGAGAGCACAAGTGAGAAGCACCATGACGTTATACACAATATGCATGAGGGGTACAAATGAATTGATGAGTCAATTTGAGATTTAAAGAGTTCAAGTTTGATTCATTAAAATTTTTCCAAACTTGAGCTAAACTTGAGCTTGACTCATTTTGACTCAAGTTGATTGACCCCGTAGCTCAAAATGAGTATTGATTTTGATGACAACAAAACTTGAATAGAATCTAACTAACAAAATATCAAGTTATGTGTGTGATATTAGGTGATGGAAGAATCACAATTGAAGCTTCTTGGAGAAAATGACATAATTTCCTCAAGTAAAAACAAGTTCTTCAAGTCACTATGAAGGTCTATGAAGAAAAGTGAAGACATAAAGACTTTTGTCAAATAGACATCTTGTAAAAGGTATGAGAGTTTGATTTGCCAATTGTAAAATATTTATTAAGTCTCATTGTTTTTACTATGCATATGTCTTGGACACTATTTTGAAATCAACTGGAGATGTGTTGATAATTTCACAAAAAGTTTGAAACCAAAATCTGAAATTTAGCAAAAACAGGAAAAAGTAGCAAACCTATTAGTTTACTAGTTGCTTTGCTATTGAGATTTTCACTAATTTATAGAAAAAACAAAATAACTACTATAAAATCTCCTACAACCTTTTAACATATCCAAAGACATGTCAAGTGACCAGAATTGATCCAATACTATAAATATGGCCTATTAACATCATTTACATACCCTTTGAATGTATTAGACGCAAAAACACCTTTTATGATCAACTTTCAAAGCATTCTTCTTTTCTCAAGCTAAAAGCTCATTTATTGTGCATCATTGGCAAATCAACTCTCTTTATCTTCTAGCATTTATTTGTATTGATTTTGAGTGAGTTACAAACCTTTATTGCAAGTTATGAGGGTTGCTCAAGCACCTATTGAAGTTTGGAGCATTTGAGTGTTGGAGAGAACACTTATGAGAGGTTTTTCAAACACCTTGTGAAGTTTTATAGGTTGTAAAAGGTGCTTCTCTTGTTCGTGAAAAGAGAAATTAGTGGAAGCTCAAAGGGGATCTTTGAGAAGAGTGGATATAGGCTAGTTAAAGTAGAATCACTATAAACCTAGTGTTCAATCTCTCTTACTCTTAACTCTTCACATTTTGCATATCTTTATAGTGTTTTTGAGCTTGAGTACTTCACATTTATTGAATATATAGAGCTTGTGATATTTATACTTCAATATTGAATGATTTGATTTGAATTGAATTTAGCTTTTGGAAATTACATTGTGCTAGTTGGACCAAGTTTAGGGAACTTTATAGCTCTAAAAAGATATGCATGCTCACTTAGATAAGTCTAGTTGAATTTAACCACAATTTTTTAAGATATAAAGCAAGTGTCGAAAATTGTAAAAGTCCAATTCACTTCCCTCTTAATATCAACAAGTTCAACAAGTTTAGGGATAACGAAGCTAAATATCAACAAGTTCAAATTTGATTTATTTAGAGTCAAGATGAGATAAGCTTTTATCAAGCCAAATCTCGAATAACTCTCAAGAAACCCATTTTGTTTATAACCATAATGATTTTTAGTTTAAAAATAATAAGTTTAACTATAAATAACTTCATTTAAATGAGTATATTCATGGGTTAATTTTTTGCATTGATATAAATAAGTTTTTGAATCTTAACGAGTTGAATATTTATAAGATCAAGTTTGATTTGTTTACTACATTAGCTTTAAAATTATGTTTGTGCATGACTCATTTAAAAATTAAATCAAGTCACGTTGAGCTTTTATCGAGTTGGATTTTAAAAAATACATGGTAGCTTAACTCATTTATAATTTTATGAATGAGTTAAGAGAAGGTGACAAGTTACTTATAGAGTTGATGTGTTTGTTGAAAAGTGGTAAGTCAATAAAAAAAACATACAATAAAAGAAAACTAAGAATTAGGATATTTTAGAATTGTGAAGTATAAGCTTTTCATAAATGCATTAATTACCACTGTCTCTAGGGTTTACTGTTGTTCTTTATTTTGTCCCTATATTTCTACAGTAAAATGCTCTTGAGGATTTTAATTCTTTTCATTAAAAAGTATATTTGTACAAATTTAATGATTTTTTCTATTAATTATTAAAAAAATACTAAATTACCCCATTTCTTTCATTTCTCTCTCTCAGACTAAATTACTCTCTCCCTCTATGAAATATGCGGAGCACTACTTGGTTGAGATTGTTGGGCTGTGGGAAAGGAATCTTCCATTTGTCTTGGGGTTTCTTCATAGAGTCTTCATGACTATTGAGATTCTAGGCATTGAAGGAGTTGCTCAAATTTTCTTACGAAGTCAATGGCTCTACCAATAATAGATGCTTGGTCTCCTTACAAAAGGTTCACATAACACAAGCTTGTTTAAGAATTTTTGAAAAATAATAAAAGAACATGAGGGTTTTAGATCCAAGAGAGATTTTTTATAAAAAAAAAAAAAGTCAATTTTAAGGTCTTTTCATGGGCACAACATATGTAAAATTTTATACCTTTTGTACCTAAGATAAGAAGATCCTGACATAAGAGATGTAATATTCTAGATTTCGAATTGCTGCAGGCGTTAGGATATCGATCCTCAAAGGTCATCAGAACTCTAACAAGCCTAATATTACATATTCATAATTATTATTTTGTACATCACATTATTCTAGACCTTAAACATCAACACCATTAGAAGGCATGTAAAATATTCGGGATAATTAAGTCTCCATCTTCACAGATATTATCATATATCCTACTACTACATACATGTTCATCATAAAATACGTGCCTTAAACATAAATATTTACATTAAGAACTTTACACATTGTAATTAAGATCTAAAAACATGAACATTCAATTCTTTTACAATACTTTTGCATTTACATTTTTATAAGGGCACAAACACAATTATCTTCATAGGAATACATTAAAGGT
>CAOGCB011175536.1:0-17206 GCA_948266635.1 Cnidoscolus chayamansa | reverse complement strand
AAGTTCCTGGGAATCATATAAATTTGTCCGAGAATTGCCCAGATCTAAAGCAACAGCTTCTTACTTTAATTCCTTGACGATTCAACCAATCTCATCCACACAAACCCCATTTACATTAAATATTTTATTGCAATTTGCAAAGCCAAAAACGTGCTTACTCAGTCCTCCTTGCAATCTCCCAACAACAACAAAAGAAAAAAAAGTAGTACTGGCACCTAACCCTTTTCAAGTACCAAATCAACTCGATGATCAATAGAAGCAAAAATTAAATGAACCAAGCACATAAAATAAGTGAAGAAGAAAATGATCACTTTTTTTTTAACTGATAATAAGATTACTGGGTCTGATGGGATTCCTTTGTCTCAACAGAATCCTTAACTGAGCTTTTTGACACTCCAGCTTTGTTCCCCAATGCCTACTTTTTGATCCGATTGCTCTAACCACTCGAGGGAATTCCACGAACCCTTTGATCCCTCTCTTTATATGAGGATTCTCAACTGTCACAGATGAAACACTGCTAAGATTATCGTTACATGATGATTTTTTACTTATAAATGCCCTTGTTGATTCTGCTCCACTATTCTCATCATACGACTTCTCCCTCAGCATCAGTCTACTAAACTTCCCAGATAAATTAGTGGCAGTTGCCTGATCTTCTTGGTCCGTCTTCATTGTTGGATTATCATCAGCTTCTGACATTTTACTTCCCTCTAGTTCTAAGAGCTTTTCTTCGAAGAGAATCTTTGCCTCCGCGAGCTTCATCTGAACCCTTTCTTCTCTTAACACCTCAGCCACTCTTAACATCTTTCTTTCCTCCTCAATTTCCTTCTTTATGCGGTCAATCTCTGTTTTGTCCGATGAAATTTCTCTAGCAAGTTCTTCACAGACTCTTTCAAGTGCTTCTCTTCCTCTTCTCTCCTCAGCCAGTTCTTTAGCCAATATTTTGTTCATTGTCTCTCCTTTCTTTCGTGCCTTTCTTTCATATTCGAGCTCAGCTTTCAATTCAATGATCTGGGCTCGAGCGATGTCTAGTTCAACCTCCATGATTGACCTGAAGAAGGTGAGATCCCAGAAGGAAGCAGCGATCTTACGAGCAGAGGAAGGATGAAAATGCTTGTTACTCTGGCAATGCTGGTGGTGTCGATGTTGATGATGATTAATATGGCGAGAATTATAAAATGGATTCTCGTACAATTTCCAGGTTGGGCAAGTGGTGGTGGTGATGGGGTATTGAGGAATAGATTCGTTAGTGGAATTTTCTAAGCCACCGATCATCATCACCTTCACGTCCTCCATATCTTCTTGTATTGATTTGTAAATGAGCTTGCTTTGCTTCTCTTGGTTGCTTTCTTCTTTGCCTTTATGTAATGGGAATTTGCACTGTCAAGAAAGCAAAATATAGGGTAGGTCCCTTATATCCTTTAATAAACTTAGCTTTCAACTTTGAAGATGGGGATTGTAAAAGGGAAAGAAGAGTCACATGCTCCTCTTCTTAATTATAACTAAGCTACGCTAGAGCTGCGCTTGCCTCTCAATCATGTATTGATGAGTCTGCATCTGTCTCCACAATGTTACTCATGGAAACTACTTTTAATTTCTCCCCTTTCAAGTGAAATAATCGTTTCGTCTTAAAGTTACTACCACAAGCTATAGAACTCACTCCTCCAAAGGACCAGAACTGTTTAGTCTAATGAATGAGTTGGGGTCCACCAGACCAACAAAGCTCCATCTATTTTCTGAGAATGGGGACACTTAATGGCTGGAAAAGTTGAATATATATATATATATATTTGCATTCAAGTTCAACAGTTGATTTATCATATAATCCCTCCAAACCATATTATGAAGTACTAAATCTGCTAAGGCAGGAATGTGAAGAACAGTGGGCCACCTGTTAATACCAGAGACCCACATATTTGGTGGTGCAAGCAAGCATCTTTAATTAAGAAGCAACAGAAGTAGTCATTTTCTTCATAAAAAGAAAGGCCAAAAATGCAGTTCCTTTCAACGTAAAACAATGCGTATGAAATGCAAATCGAGAAATATGCGTTGCACAGAAATTGGGTATTGGTCTGATAGGCATAATGGATGAGATTCCACTTGACATGAGACCCCATCCATTTTAATCATCCTACTCTCAAGAGTGGCTATTGCTTTGAAAAATCAACAAAAAGGACACCAAGGGGGTCCCTGTGATCATCGATTGATTCCACATGGATGATGTCTTCCATTATATCATGTTCTCTCCACTACTCTGCCTCTGATAATGCAATCGCGAAATCAATCTCCCAATCGCTGCTCATATGAAAACATATTACTACTTGGGGGAAACTATTACTGTCATTAGATAGTTCTAAAATTAAACTTTTTTTTTTTCAATCAACTGTCTCTTCAAATATGACGTTACTAATAATGTTGTGATTCGTACATTAATTGACTTCAAAGAGGCTTCTATTCCGAGTTTTTATTAGGCTTTATGCCCAACAGACATATGCTTACACATGAAAAAAATGAAGCATCCTAGAAAGAACTATGTTCAGATATAATATTTGTAAATTAAATTAAGCATGCAATTATGGACCCTTTTTTCGCACTATTATAAAGTTTGTAATTCTACATATCCTATGTCCTCCTGCATAGACAACTTGATGTTTGTCTAAATCTTCCAATAATTATTTTTCTTTTTTATTCAGATACTAATTCAATGCTATGGATTTGCTAGTCAATGGAGATTTTAAATTTCTTCCTATAAGATAATTAGACATTGATGAGTAAAAATATGATCAAATTGATTTAAATGCTGTTTAAATTCAAATATTAAAACCCGAGATCAATTCGATTAACTTTTATTAAATTTAAACTCTTTAACAATTTAAAATCTCGATGAATTTGATAATACAAAGATTTAAATAAAAAATGTGACTTAAAGAGTTTTTATATTTTAAATTATTTGACTAATTTAATTTATAAAAAATAAATAGTTAATGTGAAAATAATTATAAAATTACATGTACATCTTCTAAAAACATTTTGAAGAGACAGAAATATATATATTAAATCACAACTGTGGATCCCATCCCAATTCCAGACCGTAACCTGTAACCTGACTACGCACGACCTACTTGCGTGTATAACCTGCTCTGTAACTTTTACTGCTAACCTGGAACTCGCTTTCAAGGCACATAAATCTTTTACAAGTTTGACTTCAATGGCTATTTCGGGATTTTTCTTTCCTTTGTAATCCCCTGAGGCAAGCCCACTTGATGCCCTCTGAGGGCCTGCTAAAAACCTTCTCTTTGAGGGGGAAAAAATATTAATCAAATGATTAAAACCAAAAAAGAGGGAAAAGGAATTCTATATGCCTACATCCTGTTCTTCTTGATTAGAAGGTTTTAGTCCAGTACAATCTACTGAATTTTATAACAATAGCATCCCCAGTCCCCAGTCCCCAGACCCTATCTTTACTGGCTAGGATGTTGCGAAGTGGATTCTAGAAAATGAGTTGTCTGATAAACATTGCCAATTGAATTTAAGCAATTGTATGTTACTTTACACACTCCAGTATGCAGATATATTTGTGCCGTAACGCACCTCAGAGAGAAATCCAAACAGATGGCTATTGTCTAATTGGCTTAACATCTTATGTCAGCAATGCCCTCTCCATTAACTACAATTATACTAAAATGGTCCAGATGCATTGAAATGCAATTTATGCCCCCAAATTTTCCAACCATGTGCATGACCAACCTCTTAATTTCAGAATGTGCAAGTGACAAGGTCAAACTAAACAACAAATCGAACACAGAGCAAACCGTAAACGCATTTTCAGAACTTGAGAAACTAAAATAACAGAGTCAAGTCCACAGGTTATACATTCTCCAAGAAGAAAGATAAATTGTAGTACATCTAGCAGTCATTAATATATATATATATAAACACACCAAAAAAATCTACCCAGTAGAAACAATATTGAGGAATGCGCCCTAACAGATTGACTTGATACCAATGCTGGTGTTCTGGATTGACTAGCATAAACTTCTGTAATTGCTGTTCCAAAATTAATTCCTTTACAGCATGTGCCAAAATGTGGTCGAAATTACTTTTTTAAAAAAAATAAAAAATTCTAAAGCAGTTTAAAACATCGTTTGGGTACAATATATATTCAGGGTTCAGCCCATAACAATATAATCACTATTAATTGAACTCCATAAATATGAATTATAATATAGATGATCACAAATGGAAGTTGACGACACTGATGAGACAAATTCGAAGCATAATGCAAAATAAGACAAATTAAAAAGAAACTACAGGGCACATAATTACCTCTCGAACGTTGTAGCTTATTCATGTTTCTCAGAATTTATCATTCTTATTTAATAATAAGCAAAAGTATTTAACTCATGATCAGCTACAGTTTGGAGAGAAAAGGGAAATCTGCGAACCAGATTAGATGAAGATGCTTCCTGTTCTACATATGTAGCACTTCCTTTACAAAATGCTAATGAGCCTAAATTCGAAAAGAAAAATAAGAAGATTTCAATGGTTACCATGTGCTTAAAAAATGAAATAAGGTCAGGAGGCAAGTAATATTCATATTTGCAATTTGTGGATCTTACTGGAGTATGCACTCTAATGAATAACCTTTGAATTAAGGAACACATGATCATTTCAAGTGTAAAACCCATATCCTTGTGAATGAAGATTCCATAAATTGATATCGGCAAATCAATAGATGCAGATCATTCTTAACTAGTTTTGGAATTTTCCTACAGCCGTTGCTTGTAAGCCAGCCTTAAATGCAATGCAAATGAATAAATTGGTTGAGAGCCCATCATCAGAAAACATAGCAGTAACCACTACAAACACCAACAATTTTGCCAAAAACTGGTTGAAAATATTCAGTTTGGGAACTTGTACACACTACCCAATATTCAGTATAACAGAAAGAGACGAATATTTATGAAACCTATACTACCTTGTCTAAGCACAAAAACATAGTGCATCAACAAGAAAACAAGGATAACACATAAGGAACAGTTACATGCACCCGGTAACAGTCAAAAAGTGTTCACAGAGACTCGATAATTGTAGCAATGATCAGGTTCCTACCTTAATCGTCCAAATTTGATGGAAAGGCATCTTGCTCAACCAATATCCAAAAGGAAATTACAACTCAAACTCATCTTCCAGCTTTAATTGCTCTGCTGCGGCCTCCTCCTCTTCATCATCGATAACAAAATATGGATTATGCGCCTCAGGCTTAAACTTATATCCAGTAAACACATAAAACGCCAATGTGGCCAGCTCTCCAGCCACCACGCTAGTCCATAGATACTTATATGAAGTAATAGTCTCCAATGCGTACACAACCACGCGGGTAAAGTAAATATAGCAAATAACCACGATGTAATACTGCCTAAAAAGAGTCAACTTCATCAAATTCACAGCGGCCTTCCCGTCTGTTCTTGCGGCCTCGCGTAGGTTCTTAATGGACCAAACAATGGGGAACAGAACGGCACAGCAGCACACAACGTCAACCAGCAAGAACACCTGCTTCCAGGTGATCCAATCCTGACCATATGGTCCAGTTTCATCGATGACCACCTGAGCCATATTTGCCACCACCTGGAGAGGAATCACAATCATCAAAACCTTCTTCTCTTTGTCCTGCAAGTAGGGCTTCAAAAACGACCATCCCGTTCCAATCAACACGATCAAAGTAAACAGAGTAATCCCCTTCAAAAAGCTGAATATATAAAACAGCACATCCCATCCATGAGCACTCCCAGTCCTCTTGATATAAGACTTATCCTCTGCTTCGCATAATAAATTCAGAGCCTTCAATACAACAACCGCGAGCATGAAGAAATGGATTCCGAAAATAGTGAGTCGTTTCTTATACAGGACATGAATCCATAAACCGGCGAGACCAAAATAAATAAGAGAGAATAAGAAATAAATTCGAGGAAGAATAGTCTTGCCGGCGGAGAGATAATCGCGGTTACCATTCCTTTCGAGATTGTACATGGCGGAATTGACGTCCATGGATACCTTGAGGGAATTCAAGCAATTGGCAAAAACAAGAGTGTACTGATCGGCGTCGTTTTGGGAAAAGATAACGGAGAAGTTGGTGCTGTGGGTTTGGAGCTTGTTGAAGGTGAAGACGTGCTTGATGAGGTCGGATTGGAGAGCACAAGTGATCTCACCGTCCTCGATCTGCTGGAGGACGTGGAGCCAGGAGTCTCTGGTGCAGAGGAAGAAACCCATCTTGGAGAGGTCGAGATCAGGGTTTGGATTAGAAAGGTGGATGTTAGAGACGTTGAGTTCGAGTTGACCCCTGTGGGTAAAGCCAAACTCGTCGAAGGGGATAATAGCACGGTCGTCGGATCGGATATCAGAAAACCGGATCTCGGCGAAACAAAGAGGAAATAGAAGAGAAGCAAAGAAGGAGAAGAGAAACAAGCGAGCCATGGATCTGAGAAAGAGGGAGTTGTCAGATCTGAGAGGTTTCCTTTCTACTTAGCTTATATTTGAGAAACTAAGTAATCGATTCAATTTTGGGGAAAAATAAAAAAGAAAACCAAAGAGGAATGTAAGGTTTTAATGGGGAAGTCGATGTCGGCCGGCCGAGCGAGCGAAGACTGCTTCTTTTTATTTATTTATTTATTTTGGCAATTTGGAAAAAACAAATATAAACAACGAGTGTGAGCTATTTAATTTTCTATTTCATAAAAAAGGTGTAGTTTAATTTCATTTATTTTTTAAAATAAAATTTTTTTTCAAAGTTAAATTTGTAATTATTTCCAAAACCAATGATTTTATAAAATTGTTTTTTCAAATTTAAAGATTATTAAGACTGTATGTATTGGATGAGTTACTGAAAACCTAATAGACTTTGGTTTATGTAGCCTTGTGGTGTTGGGGATAAATCATAAAGCAATGAGGTGCAGCGTATATTATTAAATTATAATTCTCATAAATTTACACAGAATTCTGCCTATTGCTTATCTGTTAGAAGCGATGCAAATTAACAACTCTTTTTTCTTTTTTTCTTGTCTAGAGGTTGCTCATGACAAGCATTCCACGCCCACTTGTGTGGAGGAGTTGCTCTGAAAGTTGTGTTCTAATTTCTAAGTTATGTAATTTTAATTTGTCATCACTAAATGTTATTTTTCAGGGCAGCCAATATGGTTTGCCTTCTTCACATTATTGAGGCTGTGCTAGTTCCTTACTCTAGTTAGTGAGCTTCACTACTCTCTCTTTTTTTTTAATACAAAAATAATAATACTAATGAATCCCTGTGATATATGCTTGGAGCGAAAGTGCATAATTCAATATTTAATGTTATAATGGGGATAATAATCCATTAGTTTTTTCCCGAGAGAAAAAAGCAAGTGCACCAACAAATGGGGCATTGATACACGTAGCAGGTTCCGATTGCTGGTACTTATTTCGGTCATCTGCAAAATTGTCTCTATTGTCAGGACAATTGCTCCAACCAGGACATTTGGATTGGGTGAACTAGAGTAGAGGTGTTGGAACCCATCGTTGCAAGAAATGCGAGCTGGGTGTGTATCAATAGATGGTACAGAGGAGCCCCTGTGGTGCACATGTTGAGGATACCTGTTTCCGAAACCCACCATGTAAGACATTTTTGCTGGATTTTCACCTAAAATGTAGTCCACTTGTTTCTTGGCCTGTGATATCAGTGAGTCAACCCTGACTGTTGAATCTCCACACTTGACAATGCCTCCATTGGAACTCAGATATTTAGCATATGTCAATAGCAGGAAAGATGTCCAAGCTACATATTGTAGATTGCTTTCACTTGCTCTATAGAGAAGCCCCCCTTGCACACTATAAATATTACCTTCAGTTTCATCATATAATTGACACCAACCTTAATAGGAAGAGAAAATTTCCTGCCTGGGGTATATTGTGCCTGGAAACGAGAAGTTCCTGGGATTAGAGAGCATATATAGTTGTCTGAATGTGCTTTAAATAACTGAAACTCTTCTACACGTTTATCCAAGAATCGCTGTTCAAAGTCCCAAGAGTTAACGCTTTTTTTTTTCAAGTAAAGCCAGATTTTAGCTCAGAATATGACCTTGGAAAGAAGAATCTTTGTCCCAGCTCTCTTGTCATCCCAACTAAAGGAGTAGTCATCGTTATCAGCTCCCATTGTGTGGCCATTTGATTTGATGTAATCCAGGTATGAACCGTTCTGTGAGGCTTTATGGATCCAGGATGCACCCCAGAGAAGCTCATCCTAAATAGAAAAGGTACGTCAAGAGAAGAGTTGATATCAGAAAACTAGGAAAAAAATGCTTATTATCTTACCTGGTATCCCGAGTAAGAGCAATAAAATGGGCAGACTGCTGCACTGAGAGAATCACCGTAAGAACCTCTGTACCTGTCTGCAAAATCGAAAACCTGTACATGGAAATGGTAGAATCAGACGAATATATATATATATATATATATATATGCATAGCAGGAGATTAGTTTCTGTGGATGCTTACCATCGTTGCAGTTTGAAGCAATTTGGGAGAATAAGACGGGTCAGAATCTTTGAAAACAATTGAAGCAGCAGCCAGCGCAGCAGCTGTCTCTGCAGCTACATCGGATCCAGGATTTTTCGCGGTCACTTTGTACACATTGCGTGGTGTGTCCATGTCTTCAGGCCTCTCCCAACATTTATGATCCAAGTTCGGATCTCCAACCTGGAACATCCAGTATAACTTCATTTTGAAAGTATTCAGCGATGCCATCCCATGGGCTTTTTTTATTTTCATATAACTCAATGATTCAATAATAATAATAGAGTAGTTACTTGAACATAGATGGTGGCTGGGGTGGCAGTTGCCGCTTTTAAAAGGTAATCAGTGCTCCAACGAATGACAGCTTTGGCATTCTCAATCTGGTTCTTCATTGAGGCGCCAAATTCAATGACACTCCATGCCAACAATGTAGTGGTGAAAGCCATAGGAAACCCAAATTTTACATTATCTCCGGCATCATAGTATCCTCCCACTAGGTTCACCTGACATACAATCCGCAAACAAATTAAAACTAAAACCATGCATGGTGCTCTTCAAATATGATTCGCCAATAAAAATGCTCGTAGTAGAATCTAAAATACAAGATAACTAGAGCCATCAGACAACCCAGAGTTGCCCCTCCATTTTAGACTCTGGTTAGGAGGCAATACTCCCGACCGCTGACCCTCAAAAAAGAGGATGGATTTTTCAAGAGCTTCAGTGTAATCTTGAGCATCGAAGGCATTGCAAAACAGGCTAAGTGAAGAAAGAGTTATAAAAAGAATCTGCATCAATAATGAAAATGTAGCAGCAGCACCCATTCTCTGTCATGTAGTATCCTAATAGACTACTAGTTGAAGTTGAGAGCTCAAGGGCTTGTGGGTGTGAGTTTTGCTGAGAAATGGTTGCCATTTATAGACGAGATGTAAGTAGTGAGAAGTTGGGGAGTTAGTTGCTGGTTGATAAGGATTAGTTTTGTTATCTCAAGATGCTCTGTTAATATCTGATAATATTCTTGTTCCTGTAAACTAGGTAAATCTTGCAACCACTTGTACTATTTATACAGCTACTGATATGAGTAGAGGCATTGAACCTCTTAATCTTTTAGTAACAACTGTTACTCTGTTCAAAATTAAAGATACTACTTTTGTGTCTTTATCCTCAAATAAGAAACTTTGGTAAGAATATTGTCTTTCCTTAAAGGTTATAGCCAAGTACTGTACTCTCCATGTTCCGAGTTCCGACTGAAACTTTGAATTTCCACTTTTTCTTATTTGTTAGATTCTTATGTTAAGTACTGTAGTCTCTGTCTCTCCCTGGTAATTTAGTAAATAGTTGTAACTATCTATTCTATTATTGTGTAATGAAATAATTCATATTTATATGTTTAAGCACATGCATGTTGAATCCGATATTGGTTTGGAATAAGAGTTATGCGCTACTTATAAGGCCTTGATCACCTCTCTCCATTTGAGCTAGCTTTTGGAGTGGAGTTAGACCCTGTCTATTTTCTTAATATGGTATTAGAGCCTCCCATCAAATGTTGGGCCTCTGGTTTGTGTTTCATGCTCTAGTGAGTCTAGGCGTGTTAAGCCTCTCGTTTGTGTTTCATGCTTCAGTTGGTTTGGGTATGAGTGGTTGTGTTGAATCCCATATTGATTTGGAATAAGGGTTATATGCTCTTTATAAAGCCTTGGACACCCCTCCCCATTTGAGCTAGTTTTTAGGGTGGAGTTAGGTCCGATCTATTTTTTTTAATAATACATAACTAATTTCCCTTTGAAATAGCTGTTATCCATAGTTTTGAAAATTTGACATATCTCTTGTTATCAACCATCAACATTAAATACCTTGCTTACAGCACTATGTTTACAACATTTCAAAATGGGAGAAAGAAAGTGGCAAAACTAAAAAAGAATATCCTTTGTTTATTTTTCCATTGTATTGTTTGGATGAAAGGAAAATGAAAAGGAGAGAAATGAAATAATTTTTCCCATCTTGGGTGGAAAGCTAAAAATATGAGGTGAACGAAAATATTATGTATTAAATATACTATTTTATCCTTTTACAAATTTAAATTTAAATATACATGGGCATAATTATGATATTATCTCAATGTTATAAACATTTTATCAAGTCCTTTTTTTTCTCTCTCCAAATTGGAGAAATTATACCAAAGAGAAATAAGAGATTATTTTCCTTTCTCACTTTAATTTCCTCCCTTTACAAACAAGAAAAGTCAAATCTTTTAGTTATATTTCCACACTTATTTTACTTCCCCTTCTTATTTTCCATCAATCAAAACAGTGTTAAATTTGATACTTTATAGTTCTGTATTTTGAATTTTTAAAGGCATAGTCATTATCTAAGATATAGTTTATCCAATATATTACCAACTTGTCTAAAATATTGAAATAAGTGTTATCATTGATTAGCTTACAAGTTTTGTTATGATTGTTCCTTCTATAATAAATAATCCAACATCGCTAATAAAAATTAACTAAAATCAATATGACTAATATCATTTATATTCTATTAAAACATTCCTGTAATGATATATGAATCTGAGATCTTCAGTTTCATGTTCATGCAAGGGCAAAAAAGTCTCTATTTATGGTTATGGTTATATTGTTGCACTATACCTTCCCCCACTTACTCTGCACTGTCCTGTCTGCCTAATTAGTTAGAGTTTTATTCATGAAAAGACCCTTGTTTTTGGTGTGATCGGTATATCTTGATTCTTTCATTTCAATGTAAGTTGTACTTACATAAAAAATTACCCTTTGATGATGCAGTTGGCATCTTCTAGTGTCAGTGCCAGGTGGACACGTTGTGAATACACCCCATTCTCTGAAACATACAGAAGAATGTTCTCTTGATCAGGTTGTAAATCCTTCTACTTCAGAATTTTACTGTCACTCAACTGCCATTGAATGCTTGCTTCTTTATGAGTGATTAACTATATAAATATTAAGATCTTTGTGAAGTTCAAATTATTACTCATTTAATTTGTTTCTTTACTTCTTCCTTAAGGAATCTGGGGATGTATATGGGTCAAGATATTACTTTTCTCTAACAGTGCACTATCTCTCCTAGTGTTTCCTTTGCCTACCCATCTCTCCAAATCTCTTCTTTTTTTCCATTGTTTTTAATTTAATTATATGTGCATTTTTTTAATAGAAATTGAAGTTAAGATACTTGTAGAGATATAGTGAAAACTGCAATCTGCAAAAGTTTTGGTGCACCAAGTTCGTTGTAATTCAGTTGTGTGTTTTGAGTTTATATAGTTGATGTTATGGCCTAACGTTCTTGCAACTGCAGGGTTTGGAAGTTGAGGGGAAGTTGCCTGAGAAAGCAAATTGCTACGAAGGAGTCTTTTATAATTACTTTAGCATAGGTATGTTAGTATGACTTCCAGAAAGGGTAACATGCGTATCGGTAATGTCTTGCATGCAGATGGATCATACCATACGAAGTTCTAATTTCATTTTTGGTCATATAGGAATGGATGCTCAAATAGCTTATGGTTTCCACCATTTACGTAATGAAAAACCTTATCTTGCACAGGGTCCTATAACAAATAAGGTTTGATCGGATCTTTTTATCTCTTCACATATGAGTGCATATTTGTTAATTTCCTCAGAACTATAGCAGGAACTGCAAGATCTTATTCTGACGTTTTGTTCGGTTCATCTTTCTTAACTATGTTAAATTTCTTCAAAGTATTACTGTACCCTCTCAAATGTGAGAGATGCTAAATTAATCTTCTACTTGAATCTTATAACTTGGAGTGCTGGTGAACACAAGAAACATTTATGTGCAGATTATATATGATTTAGAAGCATTGTAAATTTTGTGTTTTCATTTTAGTTGGTTGGAATTTGGAGCAGTAGAAAAGTTTTGTTATTAATCTGTTTGTTAGACTGCTGCTTGATCTCCATTTGCAACCAGGGATAATCAATGGATATTTGCATTTTGTGGGACTAATTATTCCAGGAAGTTCAAGTTTGAAGTTAAAATCTAGCATTTAAAAAGGAAAATAGGGGAAAACATGAAATTTTGCTCAAATTTTCATATGTTTGATTGCAATTTTGATGGGTGAAGTTTCTCATCATGTTGAAGCTATGTTTTTGTTAAGAGTAATTACTACAACTCTGATGTGGATTCAGTGGTATATTGATACTAACGTGAGATTCTAATTGCTCTATTGTTGTCACAGTTAATCTACTCTGGTTACACTTGCAGTCAAGGTTGGTTCCTTACACCGTGCATAAGTAATCCAAGTTTGAGGTTAGATATATGAGTCTAAACTAAAGTAGTTGTATCATTCCTCAAGTTTACACATATTACTGTTATGGGTGTCTTATGTATAGTTTTCCTGTCAGTTGTCAAGTCATGAAGCTTGTTGTTGCTTCCTGTACTGAATGGGTTTTTTTCCTGAATACGTTATGTGTTGTGTTAAGAATTTAAGAAATCAGAAGAACAAGAATTAAGGGAAGGGAAAAGGAGGTGAAAAATTGCAAAGACTGCATCTTTATTTCTTTACTTCTATATTTGATAGAATAAAATGTTACAGATATACATACATCCCTAAAATTGCAGTCTCTAACTAGTCCATAAAATTATCCTATACAACTAAATGGGAGTATTTAAAATACAAAGACTGAATTTTCTTAACACTTCCCTTTTAAGTTGGAGCATGGAATCTCATCAATTCTAACATTTTGATTCACTCTGGTGCAATGAATTTAAAAACTTACTTTTATAAGCTGCCTAGTTTGGTTTGAGTTTAACTTAAGCTTCTGGTGGACACATGATTTCCCAAGGCCCAGCAAGAGGGAATGCATAAGTTTGTTGTGCCATAGCCTCAATTTTTTAACTATAATCTGGAATTCTTGATGCATGAGTGCTAAAGGTTTTAGTACATGGTTATACGTGAAGCACTACTCTTTATTGTACTTATTCTATTAAAATCACATTGTTTGGGTAGAACTGTTATGCTTTTGAAAATGTTACAATTACAAATACATCTTCACTTATTAACATGGAGGTAATCTCCTATCATTGTTACCTGCTGTCAGCTATTATTATTACAAAGAGTGCAGATTTTTACCAGATGAAACATGTCTTACAGAGTCAATTCAGATATGTAGTACATTGCACTTGGTCTGTTTGGTTTGTGGTTTAAATCTTGACCTTTGCTTTATAGTTAAATAGTTCAAATAATTCTGGGTTAGGTGGGTCGTACTTGTATGGCTATATTATGTTGTAAAATGTGCCATTGAAAGCATAGTTTCTTTTTGATCCACACTGACATTAATTATCTTTAGTCACCTTATAGCACTTATGGTGTGGTGGTTATGTTGGCAAAAAGTTAATATTTTAATTGCTTTTGTGTTTTTTTCATTATATTTTCAACAAATATTGTTTGTAGATAAGTTGATATTTCTTCTCCCCATCTCTTGCCCCCCTTCTGCAACTCATTTGCAATTTTATGCAATGTTTTTTCCTGTATTATTGTGTGCTGATATAAATTTTATGGTTATAGGGGCCTAAAAAATATACTGAGGATGCATGTTAGAAAAGTTAATTGCTCAGAGTGGGAGCAGATTCCAGTTCCGAAAAGGTAGAATTTGATTGATACGACTTTTGCTTGAGATGCATCAAAATCTGAGCAATGATACATGCATTAACTTTGATAGCAGCAATAACTGTTTGCTTTTATATGTCCAATAATGTGTTATACATGTAAACTATAATACGCGAATATTATTTGTTGTAATATTTCTCTTGATCATTTGAGAGGAAGTTCTTGAATTACTGAATTACTTTGACACCAATATATAACACCATTGCTGCTTATTATCATTATTTACTTTTTCTTATTCCGATTTGCTTGTGTCTCTTTCAGCGTAAGGGCAATAGTTGCTTTAAATCTTCACAGTTATGGAAGTGGAAGACATCCATGGGGCTGTCCTAATCCTGAGTATTTGGAGAAGGTATCCATTGTAATAACATGGGGATGTTTGTCACAATTCTTATCTGCTGATGTTTTTCTTTTACTTTGCATTTATGGTCTGCAATCCACTTAGAAACTGTGATTTAGTGGTTAAAACAAATGGAATGTATTCAGCCAAATGGTTAAAATGAACTTTCTACATGCTAGGGATTTTATTGATTCCCAAGCATGATTTCTATATGTTTTCACTGTTTATTTTGGCAGAGGGGTTTTGTTGAGGCCCATGTTGATGATGGTCTCCTAGAAATCTTTGGGTTGAAGCAAGGATGGCATGCATCTTTTGTTATGGTTGAACTCATCTCCGCCAAACACATAGCCCAGGTATTACAGATGTTCTGAAATTTATATATTTTGATGCTGATGCACACAATCTTTGAGAGTATGAGTTCAAATTTGGCATGAACATGATGACTGTGTTAGGGACTCTTTCCATGCTGCCAAGTCTATTCAAGTTATTGCTATGCGCTAATTTTCCCTGGAATACAATATCCTTAGATAGTAACTTCAAGTATTTGATGCATCACTTAATGTTGCTGTCATCCAATTATTAGAAACTTGTGTGATTAGGAGCTCTGAGAACATCCATGAATCCAAGACAAAGAAATAGAGAAATGTTGTTAAGCAATAGATAATCCCTATATTTTCTTTTGATGGAGAAGAATTTTCCTTGAAAGTAGGATTGAACATTATTTGGTTAAAACTGAATTATAAAACTGAATTTACTCATTTTAGCCAATAGCTGCTAGAACTATTGTGGGTACCAAAATGATGGACGAAGCACTTTTGAAATCCTTAGAACTAGAGGCATTTAGAAAGCCCAATAGGATAAGGAGGAAAATGTCTTTAGCTCTCTCTCTCTCTCTCTCTATATATATATATATATACATACATATATGTATGTATGTATGTGTATATATATGTATTTTTAAATAACTATAATAATGCTTTAATAATAAAATTATGCAATTTGCTCTGCAATTTGTGTGAGAGGCTTTGTCTTTTTGTTTCCTTTTCCTTAATTTTGCTGTTGCTTCAGTACATTTTAGCATCATTCTCAAGAGTTAACTATATATTGACCATTCTTTTCACCAGCTCCAATTAAATCCCAAACCGCAACTTTCTTTCTTAACTTCAAACTATTGAAAATACTGTAATTTAGCCCACTGTGTAGTTGTTATAGGCAGATCACTAACCTGTCTTACATCAGGTGCTTTTGCAAAAAGCACAAGCTAGTCAATCACAGTGTCCAATGGGGACTTCAGGACCTGTATTTAAAACAGATTTATAGCAAGCCAAAATTTTCGCATTATTCTCTGTCATGCTGCTAATTCCTGAACAAGATCTGAAAGAAGTGAATGGTGTTGAAAAAATCAGTCATGCAACATACCTACTCACGTAAAGACTGAAGTTAGATCACAAAAGAAAAGCAAAACACTACAAAAAATATATATGGTTTGGCACTGTGGCTATCTCTATAGAAAGGCACTTGTGGGTTTTTCATTATCAAGAAGAAGATTAAAAGAGTTCTATTTATAGAGAAAATAGGGTGTTCTAGCTGTGGAAAACTTAGCCTGTTTTACCAACAATTACTCTACTAACTGAGAAATATATTTTTAATGTTCAGTTGAAAAATTCTCGAAATTGAAAATTGTAGTAGTGTTTTCCTATTTTTGGGCAAACTCTACTTTAATCATTGGAAGAATATTTTTATTGGCTTTCCAAACCTACTAAAATGCAAAGGAGTGAAATGAAATGGAAAACATGGTATTTTAGCTGATAGAGTTTTATAATTGGATAAAGAGCATTATTGCAGTATTTTGCTTCGCGTTAAAAATTCACAGGTGGATAGAAATTTGCAAAAATTTGGAACACCACCACTTCATGTGGGATAAGCCTGTAAAAGAAAATGTTGAGACAAAACTGGGCCACTTCCTCTAGTTTACTAGTATCCTTGTGGCTACTTGTATTCCTAGGGCTGTTGTTTCTTCTTTATGCTTTTCCTAATTCAGTTCAAATTGTTCTTTTCTACCCATATCAGATCATTTTCGTGTTTTTTTTCTTTCTCTGATAATGTGGATTTTAAATGTACTTCTTTTAGACAATATTTTGTGTTTTGTATTTTAGAAGTGAATCTCAGATCTATCTCTAGTCTCTTTTATCTGCTTTTATTGTCTTATTGCATGCTATCTTTGTCGTAAGAAGTTTTTGGGGAGCTTGAAGTCTGCATTGTTAATAAGTTGCAAAAAGTAATGTATGTATAAATCTAGAGTAAATTACAAGTCATCCCTTGATTAGAGTTATTAACGGCGCCAAAAGGTGTTAGGCGAGATGCCAGGTGAGGCAACTTGCAAGAGGCGAGTGCCTTGCCTCGCCTGTCTCAAGGCGGGAGGCGAGTGCCTTGCCTCGCCTGTCTCAAGGCGGGAGGCGAGTGCTTTGCCTCGCCTGTCTCAAGGCCGGAGGCAAGGCGAGGCGCCGCCTCTTGCAAATTAGGTATAAATTCTGTTTTTTTTTTTTTTTTTTGCTTTTTTAACACTAAACACTAATCATATTTTCATTTTAAAGTAGCTAATTAGACAACTGAATTTTAGACACTAGTTAGGGAAAATTTTAAGTACTATTTAAGGAAAATATCATTATAGTTATT
>CAOGCB011174928.1:0-12414 GCA_948266635.1 Cnidoscolus chayamansa | reverse complement strand
ACAGGAGTGCCCAGTAACAGTTGCAATGTGACAGAAAGGATTGGCAATGCGGATGAGCGATTGCCATAAGAAAGAATAAGCACGTGGGAGCATAATGCAATCTCATAGGCTGCATTACGTGGCAGTTAAAAAGTCAAACGAGACACGTGCTCGGCAACTCTATGTAATTTTGTCGACTTTCCTTATCCATAATTTTCAAATCTTCACACTCGCTCACGCAAACAACTACCAATCCCTTCCATCACCACAACACCGCAATTACTGATTTTATATACTCGAGCGCGTGTTACCTTTTTAATTAATATATATATTTTTTTCTTTATAAACTCCCGATTCTAGAACTTGGTAGTAAAAATTATTAATTAATTAAATCAAATCCTACACGATCTATGTAGATCGTAGAATGGCAGAGAACAATCACAGCCGTCAGATCCCTAATTTGACGGTGGACAAAAGATAATTTAATTTTATACGTTAGATGTGATGGAGTAGTGATGAACGGCTGGGATTGGTTTAATGAAGCCAATTGGGCCTTTAAGTAGAGGAGCGAAGTAGCCCAACCAGATCAGGCTTCGAGCGCTCACCCTCTCTCTCTCTCTCTCTCTCTCTCTCTCTCCGATTTTCTTCACTTCTGTTTTTCTTCTCGTTTCGCTATTTCGTGGAGAATAATAGCGAAGAGGGGCTCTGTCGAATCTCTGTTTCTCTAGGGTTTGTTCGAATCAAGGGCTCTGGCGCGAGATCCAGTTTTTGAATTGGATCTGGTGAAGGATAAACCTCCTTAGTAGGGTTTTGTTGCACATTGTATTTCAGTTCTTCGCGTCGAAGCACTAATTTAGTTTCGATTCGATCTAGGGTTTTCACTTCTGGGGGTTTTTTGCTCGAAGGAGCTTAGGTTGTTTCCTAGTAAGTATTTATTTTTGTTCTTTTCGGTGCTATACTTGAATCATTTTGAGGATTCCCTTTTACATGTCGTCGAAAGTTTCTGGGCAATAAGGAAATCTTATTTCTTTTGGGTGGGATTTCTGGTCGCATTCTAGGCTTAATAATTTTGTATTTTTTAGGCTTTTGGGAGGGTTAATATTGTTTCTCTCAGTGCACTCGGGATTCTCAGGCTTTTATCGAAGCAAACGTTTAGAGTTCTTTCGCCATTGGAGATGTTGATTTTGTGTTAACCCACCGTTATACTGTAATTGATATTTTTTAATTCCCTCCAAATTATTTCCAGGAGGGTTTCAAAGTACATCGAGGCTTTTTGGTTAAAATCCAAATATGTTGCAGGGAAAAAATCAATAATGTCGAAAAAAAAGGGACCGGTGCTGTTGTTGAGTTGAAATTTTTGTTATATTGACCTCATTCGTGAAAATTTTAAAAATTTTGAAAAAAAAGGATCCCGTAGAGAAATCAAAGCTAATTGTATTGTGAATCAGAAGCTGAATATTTCCATGAAATTGCACCTTTTGGATATCCAGTTTTTCTGAAAGTGAAGCTGTGGAATAAAAATTAATTGTAGAAGTTGACATGTGCAGTTATTGGGAGTTAATCTTATGGCACCAACTGTTCCTATAGAGTTTGTTGGACAGAAGGAATCAAGAAAGTGTTGGCTTTCACAACCGATGGGGAAATCAAGGAAGTACTCTAAAGGGCATTCCACTGGTTTTATTCCTGATTATCGGCATGCTGTTGAGACTGTGGGTGAATCAGAGGGGTTTGGGAGTTCTGGCCGAGTTGATACTGAGATGACAGCATCAGAAGATTCCTATGCCCCCAAGAGAAAATGTATGAGTCTGAACCTAGATGGTTATGATAGTTTTGGTGTTCCAATGCAAGTATTTTCCTTGTCAAAGATGTCAAGGTCAGAGAGGAAGGATTTAGAATTTAGGTTGAAAGGAGAACTTGATCAGGTCAGGGTCCTTCAAAGAAAAGTGGATTTCTTGGGTTCAAATGCAGTTGTATTGTCACCTTCTAGTGATATTAGGAGTTGCAGTGATGGTCAAAGGAGGCCTCCACTAGAGGGCATGCATAATTCTTATGAAGTGTCAGCTCCACAGAACAAGAAACGGGCTCCTCCTGGTCGTAATGGGGCCCAGACGAAAAAGAATACATGTAGGCGTCCTGAACCAGCAAAGCCAGCTGCACCAGTGAGTTCTACTTCTAATACTATGTTGATGAAACAATGTGAAGCCTTGCTAAACCGTATGATGGCACATCAATTTGGTTGGGTTTTCAATACACCAGTTGATGTGGTAAAGTTGAATATTCCTGACTATTTCACTGTCGTTAAAAAGCCAATGGATTTGGGTACAGTTAAGAGCAGGATTGCTTCAGGTGCATATTCAAGTCCACCGGAGTTTGCTGCAGATGTGCGATTAACTTTCTCAAATGCAATGAAGTACAACCCGCCTGGCAATGATGTCCATTTTATGGCTGAGTCACTAAGTAAATATTTTGAAGTGAGATGGAAAGCTATAGAGAAGAAGCTTCCTGTGACCATTAATGTGGAGCCGGTGCCTCCAAGGGCTCGTGTTGGTATGGAAATGGATACAAATATTAGTACACGCCCTGCAAAAAAGAAGAAAATTCCATCGAATGACAATAAAATAAAGTCGGAGCCTGTTAGGCAGATAATGACTGATGAGGATAAGCACAAGTTGAGCACAGAATTGGAAGCATTGCTTGGGGAATTGCCTGAAAGCATTATTGACTTTCTAAAAGAGCATAGTCATAATGCTGACCAGACAAGTGAGGATGAAATCGAGATTGATATTGATGCTCTTAGTGATGATACATTGTTTAAATTGCGGAAGCTTTTGGATGATTATTTACTTGATAAACGGAAGAACCAGGCCAAAGGTGAAGTATGTGAAATGGAGGTAACCGTCCGTCTTTCTTGTTTCTCTGCATTTGTTTATTATTTATTTCACCTTTTTAAAGTGTGCATCTTTGCATGGGTGATATTTGATTTATCTCAATTTTTTGCATGCCTTTTTGTTGATCCAGCTTCTTAATGAGTCTGGGTTTAGCAATTCATCATTGCAACCTTGCAAAGGTAATATTTCTGCTTCATGTTTGTGCATAATATTGAAATACTAGACAGCACTACATTACATATGGTAACTTTGTCGCCAATTTCATGATACCTTTAGGCAATGAACCAGCTGAAGAAGATATAGATATTGTTGGTGGAAATGATCCTGCTATTTCAAGTTACCCTCCAGTGGAGATAGAGAAAGACGCAGCCCAAAAGAACAGTAAATGCAGCAGTTCAAGTAGCTCTAGTAGTGAATCTGGCTCTTCTTCTGGTAGTTAGTCTTTCTTTTAACCATTTATTGCCTATTTGCTTAAGAATTTGTTTTTAACGTTTTAAGTTTTGGAGCATGTGGAAAAAACATTACCATTTAGGTTTATTGATGTCAAGACTTTTTGAGAAAGTAAAAATGTTGACATTCTTTTGCATTATGATGTCATTTTAACTCAATTTCCATCACTGTTAATCAAGTTACCATGAAGCTTTATTGCAATTTTAGTAGTTGGCTAGTTGCTGCCTTGCTGGTACATATATATTGTGAATTTCGAAATCGCCTATCTTGTTATCATTCATTATTTGAATAAAATTTTGTTAATTATAATGTAATATTCACCTTCACTAACAAGCAAAGAGGAAAATTTTGTTTGATCAACTTGTTCATTGTCATTTGGTTTGTGCTCAACCGCTCTAGCATCGGCTGTTGTTGAAGTAGTTCAATCTCATAAGAAATATATTTTGAAAGAAAATATAATAAAAAATGTTTTAAGTTTTAATTAATATTAAGGTTTGCTTGTTTATTTTTGGGATGTGAAATTTTACTGATAGGATGGACTTGAGCGAAAACTTATTTGATGTATAATGCTGGATTTTTTTAATGAAATTCCATGTGGGAATATTGGTTGGCCTCTTAGGGCTTATAGTCAGGTGTATTAAGGTATCTATAGTTATTTGGATCGACATAAGGTCATATGTTCTTTACTGAATATAAGAGCTGAGGCTTATCCAAGCATTTTGTCATTCTGAGATTTAAGGTGTTAAGAAAATAGGTCAGTCCTAACTACACCCCAAAAAAAGCTAGCTTAAGGGGGAAGGGGTGCCCAAGGCGTTATAAGGGGCACATAATCCTTATTCCAAACTAACGTAGGATTCAACACATCCCCCCCTTAGGCCCAACATTATAGGCTGGGCCTAACACACCTCCAAAAAAAAAAGGATGGGTGCCCAAGGCCTTATAAGGGGGCTCATAATCCTTGTTCCAAACCAAAAGTAGGATTCAACATGAGGCAATCTTCGATATTTGAGGCTTATGTTCAAGTTAAATCTGGTTTGTTACATCAGTAGGTGTTATACTTTAGATTTTACATAACAGCCAATTTGTGGAGTTACTGGAATGCTTCTTTGACAAAAGAATTCCTTTTTTTTTTTAATCATGTTTTGGGGACATACTAATCTAGCAGGCCACATTTGCCCTTGATGTGATTGAATAATAGTCGAAGACGTTTGCAGCATGCATTATAACAAGATGTCCTTAAATTCAAATAAAGAATTAGTAAAGCTGATATGTCACCTGACAGATAATTTTTAAATCTGTGAATAGAACCTTGGTTGAAATTGTATTATTGGTTATTAAAAGGAGAGATAGAATGTGGATCAAATAGGAGATCAGAGGCTAAGATAATTTTTAAATCTGTGAAGAGAGTGAAGCTAAGATTATTCAGTCCTTGGGACGAAGATGGGTACAGAAAAATCTAAATGGCATGTGCATGTTAGGGTTTTTTTTTTTGGTTATATAAAACTGAAATATTAAAGCAAACCAGTTGAAACAAAAATTTTGGTGTAATTGCTCACTGGAACTTGAAGGTGTTGGAAAATCTAAGAAATATATCTGACAGGTGAGACACCTGTAGCATGACTAGCAATTGAAAGGAGATATACCTGGTGAAAATGCTGGTACTCTTCATTAATTTGGAGACTGATTCTGTCAGCGCAGAATTGATATGCTTTTTTACTCTGGGTGCATCAAACTTTGCAATTTGAGATTTAATTTACAATGTTTGACATAAATATTTAATTTTGGCCAAGAAATTCAAGCACTGTTGACTTGCTTGGATTTTGTGAAGGTGTATCATTTTGCTATTCAACCTAAATAGTAATAGATCTATCTGGCGAGATTTTTTGACAGGGTGCTTAACTGTTTGGGTGAGTGCTGAAGAAATGAATTGTATCTTGAGATTCAATTTTAAGCCAAACTGGCACAAAAATATTGAGTTCTGGAATGGAGAACATGGGGCTTGATTGATTGAATGATGTTGGGTTTGAATTGGGCAAGTACTATTCTCTTCATGCCGAATGTTTGGGCATTTCCTGTTTGATTCAGAGTAAAGGATTTAAGTGTTTACCAAAATAAGGTATTCAAGTTTCCACTTTCCAGGTTGATCTTCTGTAGATGTGAAATGCAGAAGGCCTCACAACCTTTTCTTATACTTGTATGAGCGGCAATTTGCTCCAGGTGTTCTAATCTCCTTAAGATTTTTGAGGGGATGATGTTCAAAGTCCCCTCCCCCCTTGTGTGGGCAAGGAAGCTAAAAAAATACCATTTTGTTTGTGCTGCTTCTTGCTGTTAGGCTT
Source organism: Cnidoscolus chayamansa (assembly GCA_948266635.1). NCBI lineage: Eukaryota > Viridiplantae > Streptophyta > Magnoliopsida > Malpighiales > Euphorbiaceae > Cnidoscolus > Cnidoscolus chayamansa. The sequence continues at coordinate 6,761 of CAOGCB011174928.1, read as the reverse complement.
ACATGGTTATATACTTTATTATTAAGCAATGTGTTTGATGTCATAAATTAGGATGTCTATATGTAAATTATTGTAGTGAATCCTCTAATTGGTTTCACGTAATTTTCATTTGCTGTTCGTATAACTTTCTTTACAGATTCAGATTCAGGTAGTTCATCTGGCAGTGAATCAGATGCAGCTAAAGCTTCAGTTGCTGGTGCTCGGACCAAGGTATATCTTAGTAATGCTATTGCCATGGGGGAGGATTCCACGGATCAATATATTTTGGTCTTTATCTCTGCAGATGGATGGGATTTCTATATATCTATGTATATATGTAACACATACATTCTTATGTCTGCATCAATTGCAGGCAGTTGTGGGATCTGGAGAAAATTTAGACCAAAAGAGAACTGGTGTGGATGATTCAGAAATTGGAAATAGTGAGTTTCTATATCTTGTGATACATGCGACTAGAGTTCCTTTCTCTCTTTTAGGTTAGTTTATCCCGATATAATTCTCTGAATCTGCTGCTCAGAATCTGCAAATGGATTGGCCAAAATTGATCCCATTTTGCCAGGTAAAACAGTTAGTGCTGAGACAGATGGCCAGCAAGAGGGTAAGCATTGACATTAGGCAGACTTGCTGCTGTTACTTTAGGGCTTCAACTCACCAATATGCTATAATATTATAGGCGAGAGTGCTCCACCTGAGAGACAAGTGTCACCAGATAAGCTCTATCGTGCAGCTTTATTAAGGAATCGTTTTGCAGATACCATTCTAAGAGCCCGAGAAAAGGCACTTGAAAAGGTTCCTCTTCCCATATTTAATTGGCATCCATATTATAGAAAACGCTTTCAACTTGTTATGGTTCTAGCTGTATTGTCATTCTTAATTTTACGTACTGAGTGCAGGGTGAAAAATGGGACCCTGAGAAATTGCGGATCGAGAGGGAGGAACTTGAGCGGCGGCAAAGAGAAGGTTTGGAATAATACATTAATTTCTGAGTTGGTATAATCTTCTAAGATCTCTGATGGTGGATGAGTCATCTTCAATTTGTCATCAGAAAAGGCTCGGTTGCAAGCTGAGGCCAAGGCAGCTGAAGAAGCTCGAAAGAAAGCTGAAGCTGAAGCAGCAATTGAAGCAAAAAGGAAGAGGGAACTGGAAAGAGAAGCTGCGCGTCAGGCACTGCAACAGGTAAAATCCAACAGATCATCGTTGTATGGAAAGTCCAACTCAATTACTTGGAACATGAATAATAAATTTTCTAGTACTTTGCAGATGGAAAAGACTGTGGATATTAATGAGAATAGTCAGTTTATGGAAGATCTTGAAATGCTAAGGACTGCACATGATGAAGAGATACCGAGTTTCATGGAAGAGACAAGCTCAGATTTCATGCTTCAGGGAAGTATTAACCCACTGGAACAGCTAGGACTATACATGAAGAGAGATGATGAGGAGGAAGAAGTTGAAGCGCCACAAAGTGTTTCAGAGCAGGAGAAAGATGTCGAGGAAGGAGAAATTGACTGATGAGGCTTTGGTTGATATACTAGTCTGTCAATTGAAGGATATTACGAAATGTCTCTCCTGAAAGCTATGGGTGTGCTGTGCATTTATGGTCTCCCATCTCTTGCATGGTTCAGTTTTATGGTAAGATTATGCTGTGAACTGTTCCTATTAGAAAAGGGTTGCCTAATCTTTCGAAAATAGTGCAAACTCGGGAGAAACATGATGGGCAATATGGGATTGGAGGTCAACTTAAGGGTTTGAGATTTTGTTTTGAGGTTTGTAAAAAGGAAATTGTAGTTTGTATGAAGTGATGCGCATTTATTTTTTATCTGGCATCTTATTAGAAGAGTTGAGGAGACATATTCTGTTTGGTGTTAAGAGTTGGATTGGGAAGAGGGGGATGTAAGATGTAATGTCAATTTTTAGGCAGGAGAGTAAATCTAGGAATTGTAATATAGTCAGAGTTGAGACACATGGAAAAATGCCATTCTTTTCATTTCTTTCTCTGTTTTTCTTCTGATGTCATTTTTTAGGTTTAACATGTACTGTGGAATGATTTCATTTTATTTATGTTCTGGAGTGTTTTCTTGGTGAAAGATTAGGTCATTTTAATTTATAAGTACGTTAGATTCATTTGAATAGGTTAGAATCTACATCTGCTTTTCAAGTAAAAACAATTGTACAATCTTTAAATAATGTTGCGAGTCGATTTACCCTCGTGTGATAGTCGATTTCCAAAGTAGCCGTATAAAGAATTTACTGGATCGTTCTGAATATCGATCCCTTCCCAAAATAGCTTTTGCTTTTCTAGGTTCTTCCAGTGGCAAACTGAAGGCTTGGCGGCTGCAAGAAAGAATGCTGCTCCAGTCGAAGTAAACCAGCCAGTCGAAGTAAAATAATAGAAGAAAAGGTAAGTAAGAAATTTCTCATTTTTTAATTGCTGAACTCAGTCCATAGAGAAACATCCATGGCTCAAGAAGATAACATCAATTTGATGAAAGCTTCTCTTTCCCCGAATGATCGACTGTGGTGCATTAAGCCGTACTCATCCGTTTCAGTGTTTCCCCTCAGCTAGGCAATTTTATAACTTTCCCCCATTTTTTGCGCTTCCTTAGTTTATTGTGAAGCTGCATGCAGAAAAGATGAAAAAGAGGCAGTATTAAGCAGGATACGAAATGCATTTTGATACATGTACTAGAACCTAGTTAAATTAGGTTGCACACTGTTTTCAATTATAAATAAACTATGAAGCAGATTAACCTACATAATAATTTCATTTAACAGCAACAATAACGACAACCTACGTAAATGGATATTCTTCTACCAAGGAAACAAATGAATTAAAAGAAAAGTTAATAGTATACCTCCTGCTGAGCTAAGGCTGGCTCCAAGTCAAGTTCTTTAACAATCTTTTCGGCCAAAGATTAGTAGACGACATTAAATGACTGCACTGTATACATTTTGATGCAATGTCTAGGGAAAATTTCTCACCATAAACTTTTTGGTAACGGGTTTTCCTGTAATAAGCTTTGGTAAATATTCAATGCTGTTTTGTTTGTTGAAATCTTCACCATTAGTTAATTCAGATAGTTTTTTCCTCTCCTGAATTTTGCAGGATTAGCAACCGCATAAATTAGAAAACGTTACCCAAAACAACCAGTAACAGATCCTGAAGCGTCGGGACTACAATTGCATTAGCATTCAACCGATTATCATTTATTGGTCAGAATCAGAAAGAAACACCAAGGCTTCCTATCAAAATAAGGTGATTTGATAGTGGTTTTCTGGTTTTTGCTACTGGATCTTTTCTAGGAGAAAAGAGGCCCTTCACAATCATGCCGCAAAAGGGAACACATTTGATTAAAAAGCATGCAGAAACATAATTTTTAAAATGACATATTTAATTCATCATAAGATGCTGAAATGGAAAATCAAAACGCTTCAAATCCTATTACTTTCAAAATACCCTCATTTGTGACAAATACAACCTCCAATATTCATACAGCTATAACAATTGATTATCCATCCATAAATGTGGTTGACTGCATGATTCATCATTCATGAGCTGAAGCTACAGTCCATAGTACACATGAAGTAAATCATCTATTGAACCATTATAGGAGGTTGCCATGCAGGGTAAGATATCAAAGATTTTCATCCAGTAAGTAACAAAGAACTGAAGTAATAATATTTACTGTAATTCATCTAGGTTGGTGTCCTTATCTCGACGAAATAATGGGGGAGATTTGTATGTTGAAGCTGGAAGAAGAAACAAAAATTTCAAAGATCAAGTTGAAAGCAGATAAGAAGCAATCAGTTGAATATTATAGTATTAGGAACTGAAAAAAAAAGAAAGAAAAGAAAGGTAATCTCTTTTGGCATACACTATCATACAATGTAGATCTTGCAGTTAATTCCATTGTCAGTGAGTAGCAATCTCCCACAAGTGACCAAAGTTTTGCATAATATTCAAGTATCACATACTTTAAATACAAAAAAAAAAAAAAAAAAGGAAATTACACAGATAAGGTGATCTATGTTAGACCACAAAAAACACATTTCGATAGGAAATCTAAAATGTTATTGATCTTGCTTTGCATGCAAAGAAGTCAAACTAACCAACATGGTTAACCAATAATAAAGCAAAATTCATACATTTGACACAATAATTGCAATATATAAGATGCTCAATAGCATATGTCATTTCTACTTATCTAAAAGTAATGATCCTCTCTGGAAACAATGACTTGCATACCAACTTTTATTTAATGGCGGATGCAAAGCCAATCATCATCTCTGATAGGAAATCACCTGAAGAAATAAACAAATCTAGATATAGCTGGAAACAGCGTTTAAATGGTTACTTTCGCGGAAATTTATCTGAAATAGCAGCAAATCAATAGGAAGTAAAGACTAAACGCTAGGCAATGAAAACAAACCCCCTTGCAAGTAACTAAAATTTGATTCATGCTATGAAATACAAAATAAGTGATGATACTTGCCCATCATGGACACATCCTATATCAACAAAGGATCCTTGATATAGCTGTATAGTATTCACTTTTCCCTCAAAATCTGCAGCATCGACATTTCCAAGATTTCAAATTAGGATGATTTGTAGATAGTATAATGCATTCAACTTTTTTACCTGCGCAAAGAAGATTGATCTTCAATGTGTGCCTTGTTCACATGCATGTAGAACCAAGTAGCGCAATAAAGCCAGTCCGTATATAGGCCCACGTACATATATGCTCCGCAATGGTATTCCGCCTGCTTGTTACAGCCTTATTTTGTGCAGTCTAACAAATTCAGAGGCAAGGAACAGAAGCATAATTTTGGGAGAATACTAAATGGATCCAATTCAATGTTGGTCCTTTGGATCATTCATAGAAATAACATGATGGCCGGACGCTGTGCCAACTAAAATGAATCCATCAACGCGGTATTAGAGCAAAAGCTATGAATCACATTATCGTGCAAGAAAGAAAGTGAATTAAGGAAAACTCAAGTCTATGATGATGTTTCCAGAAAAATTGCAGAAGAGGTAAAAATCTTAGAAGCAAATTGCAAGATAGTCCTCTAGAAAAAGAATGAGCTCAAGAACTTACCTGCCCCTTCCATAGTTCAAACTGCAAAAAGAACAATGTGATTGGCGATCAAAAGATAGATTAACATATGAGCTAAATAAAGAAAGTTTGCAGTGGATCCTACCATTCGTAGTCTTTCCTGGTTTTCTTCTGATAATAATCAGTCGTGTTAGATTGACCCCAAATTTGAGTATCGATCCACTGATTCCAGTCGATCAATGCAATTTCTGAAACTACATCAACTGAATGTTCAATCCTTTACTATTATTTGCATCATCCTGCTTCAGAAACATCTTACACCTATCCAAACACATCCCTTCAGTAATAGGATTTTCCCGAGTCTCCAATTCCTCCGCTCCCTCTCCGACGGCCTGCAACTTACGCGTTTCCCTCGTATTTTAGTTAAATATTCAAAAATTTCCAATAAAAATATTAATGAAAAATATATTTTCATATAAATCATTAATTATAAAAATATAAAAATAACCGCCTTTAACTATTATCTGAATGATAATAGTCGAATTTTTTAATTAATAATAATTAACTTTGAAATAAATTCGAATGATTACATTAATTGAACACAGAAACAAGCATGTGACTGAAGTCATGTAAAATTAGCAAATATAAGATAATCACGTCGCAACTATCCAAGATGAAGTATAAAATTTAAAGAACAGTACCTCACGGACATGACAGCAGCCGCAAGAGAGACTCCGGTGAACGGAGCTCAAATAAGGTAGGTGGATTTTAATATCTTTGTAAACAGTATCATGAAACTTCTTCTTCTTCAATGATTTTCCTCCTGTGATCATATACACTATGTTTCTACAATCACTTGATGTCGCACAGAGGCCCAGATTTTTACGGGAATCATACGGCCCTAACTCATGGTACCTGTCAAATCTCTTTCCAGGCACCATTTCATCTTCATGCATCTCCATATTTGCCAGAGAGTATAAAGCGTAATGATCTATGACAGCACCATTACAGCCGTACCGGGACCCCTAAAAATAATATTAAGAACAAGGTCAGTTTTATTGAACATCTATAATGTTATGGATTTCTTTTATCATATTAAATAAAGAAAATCATGCCTAACATTGATTCTCTAATGGTTAAGTGTCCATGTTGAATGTTATTTTGATTTTGAAGTAGTTTCAAGTTTCAATCTGATCCACAGAATAAAAAAATTCTGGATTGTGTTGGAAATTACAATAAAATAAAATGATAAATGAAATATAAGGAGATTCAAACTAAGCTATATAAATAAAGTTTATATATGGATCTTACAACAATCCGAAGATTTCATGGTGTGATTAAAACCAATTTTGCAGAGTGATTGAATCTAAAACACGATCCAATGAACATCTTTAACTTTAAATTCTCTCAACTTTCTTTTGATTGCTTGAATACTCTGTCTATGTCATGTGAAATAAATGGTAAAGAATTTATCTATTTATAAATGGTATTTCTCAGTAGACTACGTGCTTTTCTGCCAGAATGTTCTAACAAGCAAATGAAGGAGGTATCTGGTAGGGATGTTGAGTTGAAATATGGAAATGTATATGAAACTCACTACTGAAAAGCAAGAGTTCCTTTCCTTATACAACTGAAATTCTTGGTCTACTTAGTGATATTAGGTATGAGGCCTCTGTACTTGTTTTGAAGCATTTGAGGTCCAAA
>CAOGCB011174850.1:0-12524 GCA_948266635.1 Cnidoscolus chayamansa | reverse complement strand
GTAATGAACCATTATTGTGTTAATTTTCTGATTAATATTTTGTTTTATTTGGCCGGTAAATACAGAGAAAATGCGTTTATCAATGGAGATCGCTGTTGCATAGAGTCCACTATTGGTAATGCAGGCTTTTATATCCTCTGAATTATCAAAGATTAAAGGTTTGTTTTCTTTAAATTTCCAATGTAGCTCGTCATAACAGCATAACTGAGTTGAGCAAGTAGATTTTGAATTCGAAACGGAGTTTGATAGGATAAGATTTCTTATTGAAAATTTTTCTTCGTGGTGTCTGTTTTCGAGCAGCTTTGGTTTGCGTTTCTAAGCTGAAACCATGGCACAGAGTAATTGGGAAGCAGATAAAATGTACGTACTTGTGCTTGTTTTTTAAAATTTGGATTTGTTTTGCAGTTGTTTTAATTTGTTTATTCGTAATGAGATAAGCTTGAAATTTGGTTTGGTTTTCATGTATGGTTAGGCTTGATGTGTACATATATGATTATTTGGTGAAGAAGAAATTGCATGCCACTGCAAAGTCCTTTATGACTGAAGGGAAGGTAGCCCCAGATCCAGTAGGTAAATTATGCTTTTGGAACTTATTAAATTTACTCCACATTTGGAGCAGCATTATTTATAAGAAGTTAGTTTTTAGTATGCATTAATACTGAAATAATGACGGGATACATTTGAAATTAATGAGTGACGAATTGACAACAATCAATTTGCTTTTGATGCAAATGAGAAAATTAATTATTTTTTGGCATATCTTTATTTTGATTACTTAAAGCCAGTGCATGTAGGAATTAAAAAATTCTGTGGGATAGCCTGTAGATGAGAAATTTATATTATTACTAGATTTAATTTGCAGCGATTGATGCTCCTGGAGGGTTCCTTTTTGAATGGTGGTCTGTCTTCTGGGACATTTTCATTGCAAGGACAAATGAGAAACATTCAGAAGCTGCTGCAGCATATATAGAGGTGGCTTTTGAGATTTGCATGTGTAATTTAAGCTTGTTGATCATGTTTTTTTTGTTTGTTTTTTTTAGTTAATTATCTAGCTGTGTTCTGGCCTTGTTGCAATAGGCACAGCAAGCTAAAGCAAAGGAGCAGCAACAGCTACAATTGCAGCAGTTGCAACTGATGCACCAAGCTCAATTGCAACGGGGTGCTCCTAATAATCCACCTCTTGGCAGTGCACTAAATGCTATTGGTGCGGAAGGAATGATTGGTCAATCCAATGCTAGTGCAATGGCAGCAAAATTGTACGAGGAACGTATGAAACACTCTAATCCAATGGATTCAGGAACATCCCAGACACTCCTCGATGCTAGGATGCCTCTATTAAAACAAGCAACAACTCATCCTGGGTAAATTTGGTTATATATCTTTATTAGACCAGTCTTCCCCCTGTTTCTATGCATGTTGACTTTTTCATGCTCACACAGCCAGTTGGTCCAAGGAAATTCTGGGAGCATTACAGCAGCATTGCATCAAATCCAGGCACGAACTCAACAAACCACTGTAACTACTTGGACAAGATAATTCCTATATCTGCTGCCACTTTTCACTTCCACATCCACTATCTTTCTCTTCTCTTTTTGATTGGTGATTGTAATTGAACTTGTAGGAAATAAAAAATGAAGTGAACTTGGGTGCTGCTGAAAGATCTTTGTCGATGAATCCTTCAATTTATGGGCAGGGAATCATGCAATCAAAACCTGGAATAGTAAATACAGGTAAAATACATGGTCCTCAATTGGAGAATACGAATTTAAGAAAAGTATATGTACTCATTTAAAAAGAAACTCCTAGTGAAATGATTTCTACTTAAGTACTGCTAAAGTTTTAAGGCTCTTATTATTATTATTATTTTGGGCTCATAATATCTATATGTAATCATGGGCATTTAATCTTCTTTATCCGTATGATTTATATTGTTTTTGTCGTTCTTATTACCATATTATTTTAGTTTGTGAACGTGTTATCTTTGAATATCAATACAATTATAGACTATATAATTTGTGCCATTTTTTTAATCAAATTGCAAGGTGTTATTATTTAATTTTTATATTCCATTTTGATATCTGTTGTTTTATGTACATTCTAGTTACCTTTGCAATTTGACCATCTATTTACTAGTCATAGTAGTGACCTTATGAGTCATTACCTTTTCTTTCCCCTTAGTTGGAATCAAGCCCATGTTTCATAAATGGGCTATAATTTCCATAACTGATGTTGACACTATTTATGGGTAATGCTTAATGATTGTTCCTCGTTAATTAAAATTAGTGTGTAAGTGATGTTGTCGGTAGAGAATTTTCAACGAAGTAGCTTGTGCCTATGAGAAAGAAAGAAAGATTAAGGCAATCGGGTGCCCGATGGCAACTACACTGATGCTTAAGTCAGTCGGGAAATCTTTTACAGTAAAGAGATTAATTGAGAATTGTTTAGAATGCGTATCCTAGTTTATTCGAGAATTGGGTTTATATATTAATCCTTCAGGATAGTGAACCATGCTTCCTGTGATTTCAAGAGTTAGTGCTGAGTGGCCACCAAATCATGGTAATTGCTTTGAATTGTCTCTATATTTGCTATTGCCCGGTTCTGGACCGAGTCATATTACCTCTTGGCTCCGAATACTCGGGGCGAGTGCACTAGCTTGATATCTCGTGTAGGAGTGCCATGCTGAATTTGGCACTGCTAGTGCCATTTGTCTTGAAAATTTGGTCAAAGTCTTTGGTTAAAGATAACCTTCTTGTCACCAAGCCATATCAGATCCCACAAGACTCAAAATTTATTTGCCGAGTATACTCACTTTGAACCTTTCAACAACCTCATGTCTTAATAAATCACCTTATATTTGATGAAATAATTCAATTCTTAATTGTGGTGGATTATAAACTTTGGTGGACCCTCCACTTTGCGGTGGGCGAAGCATCGCCTTTCATAGGGAACTGCCTTGGCTAATCAGCCACCTTGCAATGGGCAAAGTATTGCCTTGATTACTTGATTTTTGCCTTTGTGAATTATCCACCTTGTCGCTAATCTAAAGAAGAATAGATCTGGCAACACCCGGTAATTGCGTTGCCCTTCAAATCCATAAGCCTTTTGCCTATCTTCCTTGACTTGACTCTTTTTTGCTTTCATGTCATCTCAAATGGCATGGATTTCATCATCTAGACATATATACTTTCGCGCTTTCTCCATCAATTGATGATAAGATGAGGCTGAATTCTTAATCAAGGAATCCATGAACTTGATGTTTCGAGTCCCCTCCTTTAGTGTCTCACATGCAATTTCCAAGTTTAAATCTTCAATTTGTTTGGCCTTTGCATAACTGAGCAACATAATTGTGGAGTAACTCGCCCTCTTCTTGGCAAATCTTCCTCAATTCTAATGGCAACTTTGGATAATGAACCTTGATTTGAAAGAACTCACCAACAAATAAAAGCTTCCAATGGAGCCAGGTTGGAGATGTTGATACCACTTTTGGGAGTCTTGTAAGAGTGGAAGGAAACACCCTACATAGAATAAAATCATTGACATCTTGCAGCTTGCATGGTATTTCGGAAGCTCGTCAAATGGCTCATGGGATCTATAATTCCATCATATTTGTCAAGAGATGGAAGCTTGAATTTGGGAGGGAATGTCTCAGCCAATATTTCGTGATTTAAAGGCAAACCATCCCATAATTCATATTCCATCTTTCTTCTCCTTCCAGTAGTTTTTACTGCCTCGACGAGCTTCCAATCTACTCCTTCCCTTTTTGACACCGTTTTAGTACTAGATGGAACCACTCTTGTTGTGCCCTGTGATATAGCACGGTACTGTTCCAACTGTGCTTCCAATTTCTTAATTTGTTGAATCAACTGCTCACATCTCATCAAATTGAAGTTTGGTCTAGCGTGTACCAACAAAGCACTCTTCCCACTTCCGGTGGTCATGGGTAGAGGTGCATGCATGCTCACAGAGTTCCTTGGGACATTCCTATAATTTCTAGCCATTGCCAAATTGTATTGCAAATATTTCTAGAAAATGCAAAATTGGTTGTAGATTGGAGAAATATCAGCAGATATTGGCTACTTCCCACAAACAGCATCAAATGATGTTTCCAGTAGAGAATTTTCAACAAAGTAGCTTGTGCTTATGAGAAAAGAAAAAAAAGATCAAGGTGGTCTAAACAGCAGCCATTTTGACGCTTAGTTATTTTAGAATTCTTTTAGAGTAAAGAGATTAATTGAGAAGGGTTTAGAATGCATAGTCTAGTTTCTCTGAGGATTGGGTTTATATACTAATCCTTTAGGGTAGTGGACCACGCTTTTCGTGATTTCAGAGGTTAGTGTTGAGTGGCCAATCGATCATGGTAATTGCGCCTTTGTGACTGTTATTGCCCAATTATTTTACGACTCACATTGCCTCTTGGCTTGGGATACTCTAGGCAAGTGCACTAGCTCAGCATCTCGTACAGGAGTGCCATGCCATGCCGACTTGGCACTGCTAGTGCCTTTCATCTGGGAAACTCGGTCAAAATCTTTGGTCAAAGCAAGCCTTCTTGTCACCAAGCCATATCAGTAAGATGCTCTTAAAGAGAAATGTACCATGCATTTTAGGTGACTTGTGAGTCCAAAAGAATGGACACTATTTAGAATGACATAAGAAAAGATAACTTATGCCAAATGTTACATGATTTGAACGGATGAGTTGCTGGCAGAAAACATTTCCTTTAATATGCATGGATAAAAAGATTAGACACAGGATGTCTGGTTTGGCATCGCTTCTGCTCATGTGTGGATGTTCAAATATCTACTACAAGTGTAGAAACTAGTTGGTAATCTTGTTCCGTGTTCACTTACTGGGCAGCTTTGCTCCCAAAACATTAGACTCATATTTGATTAGTTATATTTTTTTTTTGGCAATTCCTAGCATTTTTCTATTGAATAATTTTCTAATTTAATTTCTTTCCTTAATTGAGCATTGAACCCTGGAGTCAGCAGTCTTCCATTAAAGGGGTGGCCCTTAACAGTAAGTTTTATGATGAAGCTCATTTCTCTCTGGTAATTCATTTTGCTCACAATAAATGGTGTTATCATATTGTGCAGGGGATTGACCAAGTTAGACCAAGTTTGGGTGCACAAGTTCAAAGGCCTCTTTTGCACAGTGCAAGTCAATTTCAGCTTTTGCCACAACAACAGCAACAACTATTGGCACAGGTTCAAGCACAAGGCAATCTTTCTAATTCACCAATCTATGGAGATATGGATCCAAGGAAGTTTAGGGGATTTCCTAGAGGCAATTTGCAAGCCAAAGATGGCCAATCAAATGCAAATGATGGATCTAATGGTTCTCCAATGCAATCAAATTCATCCAAGGTAGGACTGTCTATTTTGTTGCCATGAAAAAATATCACAACTTTCATTATAATTGTTTGGGTTAAGATTAGACTATGCATTGTGCTAATTTTTTTTTTAACCAGATGAACCTGCCACAGATGCAACAGTCATCCTCTCAACAGCAAGATCCTCTACAATCACAGCAACCACAGGTTGTATCTTAATTAACAAAATAATATAGAACTTTTCTCAAGAGAGATTCTGAGTTACTTTAAGTTCACTTGCTTGTCCTTTTTTGTTGCACAGGTGTATGAAATTCTATGTCAACTACTAGTGAGATAATTCTCCTTTCAAAACTTCAATAAATTAGAAAATTAACAAATATTGCATGTCTCTTTATGTTGTAACAGAATAATCGAAAAAGGAAAGGTCCCTCATCTTCTGGACCTGCTAATAGTGCTGGCACAGGAAACACCATAGGCCCTTCTAATTCTCAACCATCAACACCGTCAACTCATACTCCTGGTGATGGAATTTCCACAGCAGGCAATTTGCAGCATGTCAGTAGCATGTCAAAAGGCATGATGATGTACGGTGATGGAAGAGGAGCTCATGCATCATCAACAAACCAGCTGGTATGTGCAAGAAAAAAGTTTATCAGCTGAATGACTTAGAGAACTGAAGTGTACATTAGCAAACTAAACTGCTAGAAGCCCATAACAACTCTATATTTAGCTATGATTCTTGTAATTTAAAGCTTGAGGGTTCGAAAAATAGTACCTACTTTCTTAAGAGGAAGTTGGAATTTTTTTTTTAAGTGTATCAACTACTGTAGCTAGACAATTGTATATGAAATTCTTTTAAATTTTCTCTTGAAAAGCTATTATGACAATGTTCTATGTACTGTTTATCTGGATGTCCATATTATTGTTGGCCCTTCTAGTGGAAATTGATATTGCATTATTGATAATCTTAGTCCTTGACTTCAGCCCAGAGTGATATATTAATGCATCTCTCGGTTGTATTGCATTAGAACATTCCCTTGAGAGTTACCACTCAAAAGTGCCTTTTAAGTCATTTTAAATACATTGTGCCCTTGCATTAGAATTAGAGTTACCACTCAAAAGTATCCTTGCATTAGAACATTCCCTGATATTTAAGTCATTTTAAATATCAGATTCTTATTTTGTATCTCATTGCAGGAAGACATTGAACATTTTGGAGATGTTGGGTCCTTAGATGATAATGTTGAATCCTTTCTGTCACATGATGATGGAGATGGAGGGGATTTGTTTAGCACATTGAAAAGGAATCCCTCTGAACATGCTGCCGAACCTTCCAAGAGTAAGCAGCATTTCTATCTTCTTCCAAAAACACCTGTTCAAATTGACCATGACAATGTCCATTTTCTCTTCATCATAGGTTTTTCATTCAGTGAAGTTGGTTCCATTTGTAAAAGCAATGGCAAAGTTGTTTGCTGTCATTTCTCTACAGATGGGAAGGCATTGGCCAGTGCTGGGCATGACAAGAAGGTATAATGCAGCGATGGAGAGGAGAATTGATTTACTGTAGAGTAATAACATTGATCACTGGAAATTTGCTGGTCAAGTTTCTTGCATAAATTTGAAACTAAGATGCAGATTGAATTAGGCACCTCTACTGTACGGAGAGGTGCAAAGATCTTTTAACAACCTTCCAGTAACGAACTTAAACTGCCTTTATGATCCATCATGATTATCATTTTATTTTCACTGCTTTGCTAGCTTCATTCACAGTCAGCTGTCTTAAAAGACTATTCAACTTGCTTGTAAACTGCAATGAGAATAAGTCAAGTATGAAATTTATGTGATATGAGTCATGTCAAAGTTATCATTTTCTTTATCAGCTTAAAGAGTTATTAGGCACTTAAACTGCTTCTGTTAACTTGTAACCTTTTCAACACACGGGAATAGTCCTTTGGAAGTTCATTGAAATCAATACTTGACTTGTAAAACTAAAAATCGTTATATACAGTTGGATAAGCAACAATGTGAATACATATCCTTTCATGTCAGTAGGTTGTTCTTTGGAACATGGAAACTCTGCAAACAGAATGCACACCCGAAGAACACAATCACATAATTACTGATGTTCGTTTCAGACCAAATACAACTCAGCTGGCGACATCTTCATTTGATACATGTATTCGGCTCTGGGATGCTGTAGAGGTAAATTTTCTATCTCCACTGCTTTCTTAAGCAACATGCTCACTCTTTTGTCCATATAAGCTGCAATTGTAGGAATCAAGGTGTTGAATCAATGTGTTGAAGTATTTGATTAGTCTCTTGCTTAAAATCTTGCCTATGTATTTTAGAATGTATAATGCATTCCCTTATCTCTCTCTCTCTTCTTGGGTACCATCATATACTGATTTTTTTTTCCGAACATGCCTTCATTTATTCAGTTGTATCATATATACTTCTTTTGATATCATTGTTCCTTTCAATTTTAAAGCCTTCTGTTGCCATATCAATTACTGTTATGGTTTAAATGTCATTGGCAATAAAATGCATCTTATTCTTGCAGCCAAGGTATTCCTTGCAGACATTTACTGGGCATACCTCACATGTGATGTCTCTTGATTTTCACCCCAAGAAAAATGACCTTCTCTGCTCTTGTGACGGTAACAATGAGATACGCTTCTGGAACATCAATCAGTATTCTAGCACCCGCATATCTAAGGCTAGCCTTCAACTTCTTTTCTTACCTTAATTCTTTTTTATCCCTTTAACATTCTAAAGCCCCCTCATTTGGTGGAGCAGGGAGGTACTACACAAGTTAGATTTCAGCCAAGAATTGGGCATCTGCTTGCTGCAGCAGCTGAAAATGTTGTGTCCATCTTTGATGTTGAGACTGACACACATGTTCACACATTACAGGTATCAATGTGAAATTCCGAATTCAAAAGAAAGCAAGAAATTGAACTTACTTTCTACATTTGTAGTGCATTAACTAGTAGGGTGAGAAGTGTTCAGTACACAACCGAAGCAAACTTGTTTAATCTGTTCGATTATTTGTTTTCTTCAGTTCGATTAATACTTTTGAGAAATTCAGTTAGTTCAGTTCCATTATTCTGTGGAGAAAAGGCACACACAAAGTAACTTAGCTGACTGAAGTTCTAACTAGCAAGTCAACTGCCGTTTATTGGTTTAGAGGGACTTTCATGATCACATCCCATCTCTTGCTCCTCTTTTTATCTCTTCTCACTCAGTCCTCCTTATTCACCAGTCCTCACTGTCGATCTCACTCACTTCCACCTCACAGCTCTTTGCTCTTCCTCACTTCACTATAAATTGTTTCATTTTTCAAGTTTCTATCTCCAAGATGCCTACTTTCAAGTCCCAAAGCGTGTTAGAATAGTAAAGAAGAAACAATAAGAGAAGATATACATGGTTTAGCTATGAAAGCTTACGTCCACGAACACAAAACCTCAAAGGTTACATCCTTATTGAATTGTATTCTATTTTCATAATACATAAGCTTCCCTATTTATAATGGAAGACCCAAGACGTATGTGGTGTAATGGAATAAATTAAGGGATTCTCCAACTAAATAGAAATATACAAAATCCCCATAATTAGGAATATATAAAATACATATTGAATTTCCATAACACAGATTCCAAAGTCAAGAAATAGGATTCTAAGTTGGGCTAGGCATATTGTGCCTCCCGTTTGTGTTCCAAGCTCCAATTGGTTTGGGCATAAGGGGGGGGGCGGGGGGGGTTGTTGAGTCCCACATTGGTTTGGATGAGGATTATGTACCCCTTATAAGGTTTTGGGCACCACTCCACGAACACAAAACCTCAAAGGTTACATCCTTATTGAATTGTATTCTATTTTCATACTACATGAGCTTCCCTATTTATAATGGAAGACCCAAGACGTATGTAGTGTGATGCAATAAATTAAGGGATTCTCCAAGAAATATACAAGATCGCCATAATTAGGAATATATAAAATACATATTGAATTTCCATAACACATATTCCAAAGTCAAGAAATAGGATTCTAAGTTGGGCTAGGCATATTGTGCCACCCGTTTGTGTTCCAAGCTCCAATTGGTTTGGGCATGAGGAGGGTATATTGAGTTCTACATTGATTTGGACAAGGATTATGTACCTACCCCTTATAAAGTTTTGGGCACCCCTCCCCCTTCGAGCTAGCTTTAGGAGTGGCGGCCTATCCTTGATTTTCAATTGCCCATCCTTCTTGATTTTCAATTATCCATTGATTTTGCAAAATACTGTGATTTATTAAAGGTATTTGATTCTTTTTAAGTTAAGTGTGAAACTTGTTGTTATTGGTGTTATCGCACAACTGATTGGAAATCACTCTCATAAGTCATATCTCACCTTTAGTGTGCTACAATTTGTAAAATTTTATTCTGATTTTGACATAGGGTTACTTCAAACTATTGGGATTGTTTTTCTGTCCTACATTCCAGTTTTAGTCAGCTGCTGCTTTGGTTCAGTTTCTTTTACTTATTGATTTGAACTGAAGGAATGAATTGAGGAGGTAGTATTTGTTGGTTGATTTATCTTAGCATTTGTTCCTTTTCTGATTTCTTTTAACTGAGGATTTAGTGCGTTGTATGATTTCAGAGGGATCCACTTAGACTTAGTACAGGCCCAAAACCACAAAGCTGAAACCAATTGGTTTTTACTATTTTGGTCATTAGGTTAGTTTAGTCGGTGCTAAACCAACCATTTGTACACCTCTTTGGTTATTAACCAGTTTTCTGCATGACCTCTTTGGTTATTAGGGTCACTCCACTGAGGTACACTCCATTTGTTGGGATGTGAATGGAGATTTCTTGGCCTCTGTCAGTCAAGAATCTGTGCGAGTGTGGTCATTGACGACAGGAGACTGCATTCACGAACTTATTTCCAGTGGGAACAAGTTTCATTCTTGTGTTTTTCATCCAACCTACTCCACTCTTTTGGTCATTGGAGGCTATCAGGTGATTTCCCTGCCTTGTGTTGATATAAATGCAATAGCAGTAGTAGTAATCTTTGTAAGTTCCCATTGTTCTTTAATGTCCTGTGGCAAATGAAAGAATTTCCTTGTGTTTGATTTTGCTAATGTTGGTTTTGTATCTGTTTTTTCCCCTTGACCGACCATCATTTGCATCCAGTCACTGGAACTCTGGAACATGGCCGAGAATAAATGTATGACAATTCCTGCTCATGAATGTGTGATATCAGCTTTGGCACAATCGCCACTTACAGGGATGGTTGCATCTGCAAGTCATGATAAATGCGTAAAGATATGGAAATAAGTGCTGCCATTTGCATTTGAATTCTAAGTCTCGGTTTCTGTAGGGGATGTGGGAAAAAGACAATAGATGAGATCCATCGAATATATTTAATTGATTTCTTCTGACTCATTATTTTATTTTTCTTATGTAATAAGGGGGGACTGAGTTTTGTATAGTTGCAGGTTGAAGTTTGGATGTGTTGCTTTTATGGGAACTAATCACAAGGTGTATAGAATGTCCATGACATTGGAGATATGTTAGTTCTACCTGTTGTCAACCTTATGTCGATAGAGACATTTGGATTCAAAAATTTTGGTGAAACGTTTATATACATAAATAATGAATTTCAATCCAGTACATTGTGGTTCAGATTGATGCATGTTTTGAAGGAATAACAGTTCTTATTTATAACATTGTTTGGAAGAGTGGAAAATAGAGGGGGAAGATTTTGGATATATATACTCATTTTCTCCCCCGAAATGGATCTCCATTTTCAACCCTCTCAAAAACAGATTGTACAAGTGATGAATAAAATCTTCATAAGAAATGTAAATTATGAAACACTTTAAACTTTCAACCTTCGTCAACAATTTGCATCGCAGCTTTCAAACTGTTTGAGCGTTTGAATTTTAGCTTTTGAAGATTTTCGTTGTTATGGCAGTGTACCAAATCAGTGAGATGCAAGTTTGGAAACTTTTTTTTTTTTCGAAGAAGTTCGTGAGGTTAGGATTTTAGAAATTAAATTATTTTATAATTTCAAAGTGAACGGAAATAGCATAAAAATAAAGATTACTAGTACTTTTTAGATTGAGGAACAAGGAATGTGTTTGCTATTGAAAGATCCAGAAAGCTCATATTCAACAAAGATTGAGAAAACCTAGTGAATCATATGATCTGATTATGGAATTGAATGGAACCTTTGGGAATTCTAAATAGAGATCGGGATTAGTGAAAGACAAACGATCACGTGCAGGACCTCACGTGTGGATTCAGTTGAAGCTACCAATGCCATAACAGGAACGACATGTTGTTTCATATGCATCTGTTTCTTACTTTATTTTCACGGCAATGTCAGCAACCTAAGTCCCAAGTAGAGGGAGTGGGCGTTACGCACTTAAAGGGCGAGTATAACAGAGAGCAGGTTGATTATTTTAATGTAAGAAATTACACAACGAACCCGTGGAAATGGCGGGAATGCCCATCATTGGCTTATTCGCATTCACCCGTTACCTTTCTTTTTAAATTTTGGCCCCGTCTTGTACGGTGTCCCATAGGCTTATAGCATAGGTAACAGGCATAGGTCCTCGTTGAATTCGAGGTTATTATTTTATACACAGCGTCACACCTGACACCGCATTTTTTCACCTTTTTTTACTTTGTAGGTAAAAAAAAATAATAATGCAATTTTAACTTATGATCTTTTTTATTGTATAAAAAGCCAAAATTAATAGTATTTAATATTTATGTAATTTCGTAACGCTTTGATAAATTTTGCTTCATGATCTCCTTGTGAACACTCGTATTTTTAAAATCTCATAAAACGGTGTGTTATCACGGTGGTTGCATGTGTGTTTTATATTGATAATTGCTTTTAATTTATTTTGATTAACAGTTAATTTTAATTTTAAGGATTCGATGTTTAGTAAAAAAAAAAAAACAAGAGAAGAAGAAAAGGACGATTTAGAAAGGGATAAAGTATGATGAGGTCAGCATGGATGTATGAAGGTGGGCGCGTGTGAATGTGATTTAAGAGTAATAAGATTCTGCATGTCGTCGAGTCGAGAGAGATTTAACATTTTCCTAAATTAATTATAATCAGTGGGATGTGGGCCCTACTTGCTTCTTATTGGGCACGTTAGGCCATTTAATGCCCGGCGCATGCCTTTCGTCATCGGCATATTC